>PISX010024320.1:0-28022 GCA_004024625.1 Mellivora capensis
GATACAGATGTGGTGAAAAGAAGGGCCATCTGTACCCCAATGTTTATAGCAGCAATGGCCACGGTCGCCAAACTGTGGAAAGAACCAAGATGCCCTTCAACAGACAAATGGATAAGGAAGATGTGGTCCATATACACTATGGAGTATTATGCCTCCATCAGAAAGGATGAATACCCGACTTTTGTAGCAACATGGATGGGACTGGAAGAGATTATGCTGAGTGAAATAAGTCAAGCAGAGAGAGTCAATTATCATATGGTTTCACTTATTTGCGGAGCATAACAAATAACACAGAGGACATGGGGAGAGGGAGAGGAGAAGGGAGTTGAGGGAAATTGGAGGGGGAGATGAACCATGAGAGACTATGGACTCTGAAAAATAACCTGAGGGTTTTGAAGGGGCGGGGGGTGGGATGTTGGGGGAGCCTGGTGGTGGGTATTGTGGAGGGTACGCATTGCATGGAGCACTGGGTGTGGTGTAAAACTATGAATTCTGTTACGCTGAAAAGAAATTTAAAAAAATTAAAAACAAAGGAAAAAAAAGAAGCAGTTAAGAAAAACAATCAGGACATATGATCAGACACATGGGTGTAAATATTTCTTGAATGTTTGTATTTTGATTTGTGAATTAATTTTTAATGAAAAGTCTTTATATAATTATATTTAATTTCTGCATTTTTCTCTTAAAAGATAATTATTTTTTAATGCATTTTAATGTTTATAATAATATATGTTGGTCAAAAATAATTTAGATTCACAGATAGGAAGGAAAAAAGATACCTATATTTCAACCTTTTGTAAATATTTTGACATATTTCCTTTCAGTTATTTTAAGTATGTTTTCTTGTTTCTAATGTATTTGTAAACATACTAAATAAAAACATTTATCCTTTTTACTACTTAATTTTACAATAAAAATCACTTTCAGTGTTACTACAATCTGAACCAATACTTTTTCTTTTTTATAATTATGTCTTTATGCTTCATATAGTAACATGCATAGATCCCAATTACAAAGTTCACCGAGTTTTTATAATATTTACTCATGTAACCATCAACCAAACCAAGATAAAGAACATTTCCATTTCTTGAAAGTTCCCTTGTGCCCTTTTAAAATTAAAATTCTCTGCCCACAGGCGACCATTGTTCTGATTTTTTCCCATCATATATTAGTTTTGCTTGCCTTCAAATTTCATATAAATGGAATCATACAGTTTATGCTCCATTTTGTATAGCTTTTTATACCCAAAATGTTTTGGAGATTAATCCATGCTGTTGTGACATCAGTAGTTAATTCCTTTTCATTGCTGAATAGTATTCCAATATGTATTCACACACTGGCATTTTCCTGTTGATGGACAGTTGTTTCTAGTTTTTGGCTATTAAGAACAAGGCAGCTTTGAATATCATTGTAAAATCTTTTTGCATATATGTGTTTTCATATCTCTTTGAATAAAATTACTGTCAAAGGTAGTTAATTATTCAACTTTTTTAGAAGCTGCCAAGTGTTTTATTCCAGTGGGTTCTTGCCATTCTTCATATCACTGGCAAGGTTTCAGAGTTCTACATGTTCCATATAGTTATTAATATGGGCTTTCTCAGTCTTTTTTTCTTTAAATTTTTATTTTGAAATAATTACAGACTCATACATAAATGCAAGAGTAATACAATACTATGAACATTTTGCCCAGCTTCCTTAAATGATGATAACTTACATAAGTATAGTATAAAATTGAAATTGGAAATGGATATAGGTACAATACTGTTTGGTAGACTACAGACCTTATTCAATTTTCACCAGTTTTATATGCACTCATTTGAGTGTTTGTTTGTGTAGTTCTGTGTATTATATCTCATGTGTAACTATCACCACAATCAAGATACATAACTGTTCCATAACAGTGGAACTGAGGAACTCCCATGTGCTACCCTTTTTCAGCTGTATGCTTCTCCATACCCCATCACTGAGCCCTGGCAGCCACTAACCAGTTCTAAACCTCTATAATTTTTGTCATTTCAAAACGTAAAGGTAATGGTGACCTTTTGATATTGGCTTTTTCACTGAGCATAATGCCCCTGAGATTCATCCAAATTGTTTCATGTATCAATAATTTGTTTCATTTTATTGCTGAATAATATTCCATAATATAGATGTACCAGAGTTTGTTTAACCATTGTATGGTGACAAAATATGCTACCCTGAAATATGCCACTTTGGCACAAGGATTATTTTGAACTAAAGTCACTTGAAAGACTTTGAAAAGCAGAGGTAAGAAAAACATTCTAATCTCTCCTTTTCTTCCAAAAAGCAGGAGATAAAAATTCCCATGTGAAAGATGCCCTTCCTATACTAGGAGAAAAGAAACAGTCTTTGACTGGGGTTCAAAGCCAAGAAAATTCTGTACAATCGGACCCTTAAGACACTTCTTATATTCCTTTAGCCTCCCCAACTTAGTTTCATTACTTTTCCACTGTTGTGTCTTTTTGTTCAACCCAATTATGAAAGTATGCATGTTCCCTCATTTCTTTGGGTCTTCATTCTTTACAAAGAGCTCTCATGTTACATAAACCTTATATGACTTTGTATACTTTTTGTCTGTTAACCTGTCTTATGGCAGTTTAATTCTCAAGCCTAACCAAAAAACCATAAGAGGGTAGAAGTAAAAGTTGGCTTTTTGTACGCCATTCTACTGTTGAAGGATATCTGGGCTTTTTCCAGTTTTTATCTCTTGTAAATAGAGGTGCTGTGAAATTTCATGTGTAGATATCGGTATGAATGTTGAATTTAGTTTCCATTTCCCTGGAATAAATGCCCGAGCATTCCATTGCTGGTTAGTATAGGGACTGCATTTTTAGTTTCATAAGAGACTGCCAATTTTTCAGGACCATTTTACATTCCCACCAGCAATGTATGCATGATTGTTTCTCTGACGGCAGCATTTGATAGCCATTTTTTGTTATTTTACTGTAGCTGTTCTAATAGATGATATTGAACATCTTTTATGCTTATTTGACATCTATATTTCTTTTAGTGAAATGTCTTTTCATATCTTTTGTACATATTCTAATTGGATGTTTTTGTTTTATTTCTGAGTTTTCCTTTATATATTCTAGATCTAGCTACAGGTCCTTTGTTGGATATGGGTTTGCAGATATTTCCCTGAATCTGTAGCTTGTCTTTTCATCCATTTAACAGAATCTTTTTCAGAGCAAGAGTTTTATATTTTGAAAACTCCAGCTTATCACTTTTCCTTTTTATAGATTGCACTTGCAGTATCATGTCTAACAACTCATCACTTAGTTTTAGCTTCCAAAGTTTATCTTGTAAGAATTCTTCTAGGGGTGCCTGGGGGCCTCTGCATTTGGCTCAGGTCATGATCTCAGGGTCCTGGGATCGAGCCCTGTGTCGGGCTCTCTGCTCAGCAGGGAGCCTGCTTCCCCCTCTCTCTCTGCCTGCCTCTCTGCCTACTTGTGGTCTCTTTCTCTGTCAAATAAATAAATAAAATCTTAAAACAAACAAAAAAATTTTAGAATCCAATCACCCACACATAGGACAATGGAACAGAATAGAAAACCCAGAAATGGACCCACACCCATATGGTCAACTCATGTTTGACACAGCAGAAAAGAATATCCAATAGAAAAAAGCCTCTTTAATAAACAGTGTTAGGAAAACTGGACAGGGACATGCAGAAGAATGAAACTGGACCCCTTTCTTATACCATACACAAAAATAAGGTCAAAATTAATTAAAAACCTAAATGTGAGACAGGAAACCATCAAAATCCTAGGGGAGAACACAAGCAGTAACCTCTTTGATCTCAGCTGTAGCAACTTCTTACTAGATACATCTCCTGAGGCAAGGGAAACAAAAGCAAAAATGAACTATTGGGACTTCATCAAGATAAAAAGCTTTTGCACAGTGAAGGAAACAACAAAATGAAAAGGCAGCCGATAGAATGGGAGAAGACACTCGAAAATGATATATCTGATAAAAGGTTAGTATCCAAAATTTAAAGAACTTATCAAACTCAACACCCAAAAACCAAATTACTCCTGTTAAGAAATGGGCAGAAAACATGAATAGACACTTATCCAAAAAGACATCCAGATGGCTAACAGATGTGAAAAGATGTTCATCATCACTCATCATCCTGGAAATACAAATCAAAACTACAATGAGATAACACTTCACACCTGTCAGAATGGCTACAGTGAAGAACACAAGAAACAGATGTTGATGAGGATTTGGAGAAAGGGGGACCCTCTTATAGTGTTGGTGGGAATTAAAACTGGTACAGTTACTGTAGGACAACAGTATGGAGGTTCCTTGAAAAGTTAAAAATAGAACTACCCAATGATCCAGCAATTTCACTACTAGGTATTTACCCAAAGGTTACAAAAATACTGATTCAAAGGGATACATGCACCTGATGTTTATAGCAGCATTATCTACAATAGCCAAATTATGGAAACAGTCCAAATGTCCATCGACTGATGAATGGATAAAGAAGATGTGGTACATATATAGAATGGACCATTACTCAGCCATAAAAAGAATGAAATTTTGCCATTTACAACGATGTGGAAGAAGCTAAAGTATGTTACACTAAATGAAATAAGTCAGTCAGAAACAAACACAATGATTTCACTCATACATGGAATTAAGAAACAAAACAGATGACTATGGGGGGGAAACAGAGGCAAACTGTAGAAGAGACTCTTAACTATAGCTAACAGACTGAGGATTGCTAGAGGGGAGGTAGATGGGGGGATGGGTTAAGTAGGTGATGGGTACTAAGAAGGATGCCTGTTGAGATAAGAACTGGGTGTTATATGTAAGTAATGAATTACTAAATCCTGCACTTGAAACCAGTATTACATTATATGTTAACTAATTGGAACTTAAAACAAAAATTTGGAAGAAAAAAATGAAAAAATTAAGAAGATCTGCTGGAATTTTGGAGAGAGTATATTGAATCTACTGATAGATTTAGGGAGAATTATACCATAAAAATAAGAATTTTTCCATCCATGAAAATATTATATGTCTTCATTTTATTTAGGTTTTCTTAAATTCAATTTCAACTCCTACATTGGTTTTTAGTTACAACTGTTTATTTTATGGTTGCTTTATTGATTACAGTATGCATCCTCAACCTACTTCAGTGTACATTAAATTCTTACTATGCCATTTCACTTATAATGTAAAAAACTTAGAAGACACTCTTCTAAGTAGTAATATGATTCACTACTCTCCAAATCACTGTGCGAGTGTTGTACAATATTTCCCTTTTACATACGTGATAAACTCCAAATTATTTATTTATTTATTTAGTATTCTATTTTTAGTTGATTTTTGTTTATTTTTACACCTGGTTTTTCAGTCATTCATACCAAAACAAAATTTTATCTTTGTGTAGAATTACATTTTTCTTGGGTAAATACATAGAAATGAAATGACTAAGATTTATGGTAGATTTATATTAAAGTATTTAAGAACTACCAAATTATTTTCTGAAGTGTTTGTAGCATTTTGCATTTCTACCAGCATTGTAGGAGTGTTCTAGTTGCTCTACTTCCTTGTTAACTATTAGTACAGTCACGCTTTTAAATATAAGCCATTCAAATCAGGGTATAAAGTTTTCTCCTTGTGTATTTAATTTTGCATTTCCTAAATGACTTATCACATTAAATATCTTTTCATGACCTTACTTACCATCCATATATCTTCTCCAATTAACAGACTATCCAAATACTTAGCTTATTTTTAATTTATTTGGCTTCTTATTACTTAGTTGAAGGAGTTCTTTATATATTCTAGGTACATGTCGTTTGTCAGATATAAATTTTGCAAATATTTATTCTACTCTAAAATTTTTTATGTTACTTTTGAGCAATAAATTTTTTTCAAATTTTGAAAATGTCTAATTCTTTTATTAGTCTGTGGAGTTTTTGTTATTTGTTGTATCTTAAGAAGTCTATATTCAGATCTGTGATGCATTTATTTTTTAGATTTTTTCAGTGTCCTTGACAATATTACATTACTTTATTTTAATTTTTTAATTTCTTATGAACATTACATTAGTTTTAAGTATACAATGTAGTGATTCCACAAGATGACACATTATGTTGCGTTCACCACAAGTATAGCTATCATCTGTCCCCATACATTGTTATTACAGTACCATTCGCTATGCTCTACCTTTTATTCCCATGACTTATTCATTCCATAACTGGAAGCCTGTACCTCCCACTCCCCTTCACCAGTTTTTTCTAACCTCCCACCTCGTCCCCTCTGGCAACCATCAGTTTATTCTCTGTATTTATAGGTCTGATTCTGCTTTTTGTTTGTTATTTTTTTAGACTCTACTTATGAGTGAAATCATATGGTATTTGTCTTTCTCAGTCTGACTTATTTCATGTTGTATAATACCCTCCAGGTCCATCCATGTTGTCTCAAATGGCACAATCTCATTCTCTTTTATGGCTATGTAATATTCAATTGTGTGTGTGTATATATATATATATACACACATATATACATACATGTATACATACATATATATATATATATGCACAAACACACTACATTTTCCTCATCCACTTGTCTATCAATGTATACTTAAATTGCTTCCATATCTTGGCTATTGTCAATAATGCTGCAATGAACATTGAAGTGCATATATCTTTTCAAATTAGTGTTTTTATTTTCTTTGGGTAAATACCCAATAGTGGAATTATTGGATCATATGGTAAATTTTTGTGTATGGTATGAAGCAAAAGCTATAGGTATAAAGATATTTAATTATTCATTTTGTTGTTTTTAATGGTTCTTTTAGAGTTTATAATATAATTTTATAATTTGGAGTCTATCTTCAAGTGATATTTTACCACTTTGTGTATCATATAAGAACTTTAAAATGGTATATTTCTATTTTCTCATGTGGTCTTTGAGAAATTGCTGTTATCCATTTCACATAATCCCTGTAATACATTGTTATTATTTTACTTAAAATAATCAGTTATTTTAAGTAGATATTTAGAGAAAATATGTTATATATATCCACAAATTTACCATTTGCATGCTTTTCATTCCTTTTTATAGATTCAGATTTCTACCTGATTTCATGTTCCTTTGATATAAAGGACTCCTTTTGTCATTTCTTACAATGTTGGTCCCCTCATGATGAAATCTTTCAGCCTTTGTATGTCTGAAAAAGAAGTTCATCTTTTTTGAAAGATATTTTCACTAGTTATATAATTCCGGGATTTGTTTTTTAAAACCTTTTGCTACTTTAAATATGTATCTGTATAGCTTTCTATCCCATATTTTCCCAAAGGGAAGTCTGCTGCCATCATTGTATTTGTCTGTGAGATAATTTTTCTGTATTCAATAGAGAAAGATAGAAGCTTTCCTAGTTTCTCAACTTTAAGATTCCTTTGTTATTTCCGTGAACTGTTAAAATAATGTAGCTTTTCCCCCCTCTGCTAAAGTTTGAATGTTTATATCTCCTCCCCCCCATTCATATGTTGAGATCCTAACCCTCAAAGATATTGAAATTAGTAGATAGAGCCTTTGGGAGGTAAATTATGAGACCAAAGCTCTCATGATTGGGATTAGTGCCCTTGTGAAAGAGACCTCACAGAGCTCCTTAGTCCCTTCCACAGTGTGAGGGCACAATGAGAAGTCTGCCACCCAGAAAAGGGCTCTCAACTATGCTGGTACTGATCTGGGACTACCAGGCTCTAGAACAGTGAGAAATAGATTTATTTTGTTTGTAACCTACCCAGTCTGTGGTATCTAGTTATAGCAACTCAAATGGACTAAGATACCCTAAGATATGCTTTCTCTGTTTCTTTCCCTCATATTGATCTCAACCTTAATTTATTTTGCCCTGAATTTCCATGACCAGTTCAGATTAAATTATACTCCCAGTAGTTTCTCCTCCATGTGGGGAGGAGGGGGGTGTAAAATATGGTTGGTTTATTTTGAGTTTATAGAGGCAGAGAATATTCTTCACCAACAGACTTGTACAGGTCCCTTTTGAACTTGCTAGAAAAATAGAGTTTGTATAGTTTTCTGCTAGTTTTAATGCTGTTCTTAGATTGGCCATCACATTTCTCATGCCTAGTGATAACCCTTCAGTTTAGAGTTGGTACCTGTTGTCAGTTTGATTTTAAGTGTCCTGGCTCTTCCAGCCATCAAAAGTTCCATTATCTTAGTATCACTTCTTCCTCATATTTGATAATACCAATCAATCTGGTTCCACTTCTTGATTTGTCTCTGAAGTGTATTGTGGTTTTAAAGGGCTGCATTATCAATTTTTATATTTAGTACATGTTAGTTATGAGGTATTTGATTAATCTAGTTTTTCTATATTTGTGGGGGCAATTTGGGATGACTGAAAATTTGTCAGTATGGCACAAATGTTCCCAGAATTCTCTGGCTACAGTTTTAAAATGATGTTTTACTTCAGAAAAATTATACACATGAAATGCTTAAGTGTACTTAATATATAGCCTTATAATAAATATAATGATCCATTTTGTATGTCTTTACATACACTGATATGGAGAAGATATTATTCTAGTTAATGAGCATTTTACTCTGAACCTGAAAACTGCTCCTAATTTTCACACAAGTAAATCTATACAGAGTTCAAATTTGGTGTTAATGTCAACACGGTTCATAACTTGTTGCAACAAACCTCTATTATGGATATATGCAAAGATGAATTAAAACAGAAGTTAAAGTATGACATAGAATAAGTTTTGAGTCTGATATCTTATATGTTTGAATATATAATATGTATAAAACCTGTAGAGTTTGAAGTACCCCTCTTATAATACAAAGAAATGACATTTTCTTGCCTGAGCTCTAGTGTAACTAGAAATAAGAGCTAGGTTATTGTTTCCAAATCTGAAGTGGTTTTCCTCATACTAGGCAAGTAAAACATGACTACATTAAAAATAATATATATATATATATATCCTTATTTATATGTCTGCATATATGTTATATATATCCATGTATATCTGTTTATTATATTTCAAATAAAAATTATGTGTCCTCTTCTCTTTGGGATCTGTAGTACTTTCTGCCTTACTCTACATTATAAAGCCTGGCTTAGACTTCTCTATATATGTTAGTCATTTTCTTATCTAAAAGCATTTTCCATTCTCAAGTAGCTCTGTCATTTCATAGAACCTTAAAATACTATGTACATGATTTCCTAGGCCTCACCTTTAGAAAATATGGGCCATCAGAAAAAAAATATTCCAACAATAAAAATATAGCATATAATTACTGACATTATATTAGAAATTACCTAATCTAAGTTTCTCATTTAACTGATGAATAAAGCCAGGTCAAGTATTTGGCAACAATAATCTGGACTACAAGTCAGTCTTTCTCATATTTGCCCATAGCTCTTTGGGATATATTAGGTCATCTTCCCCTGCATTTACTGACATCCTGTTTGGATCTCTCAACCTCTTCTTCACCTCTCAAATCTTTGCTTCAAATATATAAGTTGGAAATTTTAGGACCACATACTGTTAACTTTCATTATGATGTATATATTTCAGATAGGTATTGAACATAAACAAGCAAAAAGCCTATCCAAAATGCAATACAGATTTTAATCTTCTCATAGCCTGACTTTGCCTTTAAAGCAGTTCTTATATGATTGCACTATTGGATTTGCATTTATCAAGGTGCAAAGTAAATGGCAGTAAATTATATTTTACTGTATTATAATATAAAATTACAATAAAATTATATTTCTGAGATGGTGTAGGCTTAATCTAACTTCTCAAATGTGTTTAGGTTCACAAGAATAAGTATTGATAGTTTTCTTAAATATTAAAAAGCAAATGATTATTCAGTTCCAAGAGCAAGGAAATTACTATCATTTTTCAAACTCAGTTCTCCACCATGAAAGCTCTGTAACTAATTTTAAAAACCAGAAAATATAAATTCAAGTACATTGGCTTGTAGGTGTTATCAACCGGTGAACCAACTGATGATTGTTAAACTATAATTGCCAATTTATTCCTACCAGACGCTCCCCAGTAACATGTTATTTGACCATCTGTTGATAAATAACCATTCAATCATCATTTAGAGCATTAGTCCACCAGGTGGTATATAATCCTGGTACAAGATAATTTTTTAAAAGGACACACTAGAACTAGAAAGCTGCCATTTGTTTTACTTCCATGTTTTGGCATTCAACATAGTTTCATGTTGTGGAAAACAGATTGTAACCATTTCGTCACTGTCCCTGCCTGACAAGTGTCAATATTATTGTATCAGCAAATAACTATTTGGAATATGTTTCTTGATGGTGGTGATAACCAAACATTATAATATCACTGTGTTGGAAAGATTTTGAGAAATTGTTTATATCTATCTACTGGCCTTTGAACTAAACCTCAGTCATTTTAATATGCCCCTATATTTAATGGCTTATGTGTTTGTTTTGTTTTGTTTGTTGTTTTTTAGAGAGAAAGAGAGTGAGTGCACACATGAGTGGAGGGAGCAGAGGCAGAGGGAGAGGGAATCTCAAGCAGACTCCACCTGGAGTAGGAGTCCAATGCAGGGATAGATCCCACAACCCCAAGATCAGACCTGAACCAAAACCAAGAGTTGGACGCTTAACCAATTAAGCCAATTAAGTGACAATTTAAATTTTAAAATTTTAAAAACTTGGGATGCCTGGGTGGCTCATTATTAAGCATCTGACTTCGGCTCAGGTTGGGATAGAGTCAAATAAATAAATAAACATCTTTTTTAAAAAAAGACTAGTTACGGGTGCCTGGGTGGCTCAGTGGATTAAGCCTCTGCCTTCGGCTCAGGTCATGATCTCAGGGTCCTGGGATTGAGCCCTGCATCGGGCTCTCTGCTCAGCGGGGAGCCTGCTTCCCCCTCTTTCTTTGCCTCTGCCTGACTCTCTGCCTACTTGTGATCTCTCTCTGTCTAATAAATAAGATCTTTTAAAAAAAGACTGGTTATGAACTGAATTGATTCAGATT
Source organism: Mellivora capensis (assembly GCA_004024625.1). Lineage (NCBI taxonomy): Eukaryota > Metazoa > Chordata > Mammalia > Carnivora > Mustelidae > Mellivora > Mellivora capensis. The sequence continues at coordinate 11,040 of PISX010024320.1, forward strand.
TCCCAAGAATAATCTGTTCTGTCTCTACTGCTATCATAAGCCAATAGGTGGAAGTATGGATATAGGGGATAAATAACATTGTCCCACCAGTTGTACAGATGTACAGTGATACAAGTCAAAACACCTACTTAAATGTTGATTGGCTGATTATTACCAATAGGGGCTACAGAATGTAATTAATGTAATTAAGGTATAGCTCCAAAGTTTTGAAAGAAAGTCAGAAAACTTCCTTCAAACCTAAAATTACTAGGATCAACATGAAATAGATTAGATTGGTCACATGCAGAAGTGCTCTACTCTGCAAAATGAATTGCAAATGTTATTTTTACTGGGATTTCTCCCAGAACTTGATTTTTACCTCTGTCACTCCACCTCATCAAAATGAGTAAGATATAAATATCCATCCACTTATAACACATATTCCTATAAAGCTCTGGCAGTAGAGATATCTGCAGAGTTTAGGAAAAGCAAATCCAAACAGTAAGACTAAACTGTCAATCCAGACTTGTTCATTTGAGTGACAGGCTGTATTCAGTAGATGTGATTTTTATGTTCACATGCCCACAGAAAGTATTCTTTATAGTGAAATAGGCCAAATGTTCTGGGGTTATCACCACCTGCATTAATGATCCATAGAAGGTCCTAATGTACCTTTTAACTGTACCAATCCATTTTAAGGAGTTGGAAGATGTGTTGCAGGAAGAGATTTCAACAGTCCTTCTCTACCAGCTAACATATTTGTGTATAACAGTTTAGGTAATAATGCAATTGGATGGGTTGGCCTCAGGTGACTACAGTTTTTTCATTTTTCTTCCTGCTTTTCAAACACCACTTCACAAAAGAGAACTTGAAAAGAAAGTATTTGCCTCCATCAGAAAGGATGAATACTCAACTTTTGTAGCAACATGGACGGGACTGGAAGAGATTATGCTGAGTGAAATAAATCAAGCAGAGAGTCATTATCATATGGTTTCACTTATTTGTGGAGCATAACAAATAACATGGAGGACATGGGGAGATGGAGAGGAGAAGGGAGTTGAGGGAAATTGGAAAGGGAGGTGAACCATGAGAAACTATGGACTCTGAAAAACAAACTGAGGGGTTTTGAAGGGGTGGGGGGGGAGGTTAGGGTAGCCAGGTGGTGGATATTAAGGAGGGCACACATTGCATGGAGCACTGGGTGTGGTGCAAAAACTATGAATTCTGTTATGCTGAAAAGAAATAAAAAAAAAAACTTTATAAAAAAAAGAAGAAGAAAAAAGCCTTTTACAAAAATGTCCCTTTTTGTGTTCTTCTCTCCTTACCCAACCCCAATTTTCCTCATAGAAGAACTATGATCTGCTATCAGATCCTCTGATTAATTTATATCTGAAAAGCCTCTAGGTACACACTACAAAGATTAAAATATAAATTAATAGAAAAAATAAAAAGAGAAGCTGTTTCCTGTTCCTCTGAAACAGTCCATTTGTGGGTACTCTCATGTCTCTGCTTCTTAGTATTGTAGGAATTTTCAGTGGCAAAGTTGAAAACTACCCCAAATATCTCCAAAGGCACATGCATACTGTTTAAATAGCAAGAAGTATTTATGCAGGATTTTCTGTAGAAAAATTACCCCTAAATTTCACAGTGCATATTTTTAGTTCTTGACTTGTATAAATCTGGCATTATAGGTGGACAAAAGCTACCAGGTGGTCAAATTTGAGGGGTTGAGGTTCTCAGGAGTGTACACACATTTGTTATAACGTTTAATATTATATCATTAGATATACATTCTTTTGGATTTTAAACACATTTCTTTTAGGTTCTCCTATTTAAATTAATCAACACATCTGAGAAGAGGAACTTAAGCCCTGACATCTCCCATTTCTAAATTTTTGTGAAAGCTTAATGTGACCATATATATATGAGCACTTTTGTTCAATTAAGTATTGGTATAAGCCTTAGACGTTTAGTAAGTTATTGGAGCAGGAAGAAGTTTTAGAGATCCCCTAATTTAAATTCTTCACATTATAGAGCAAGAAATCGGAAGAGTGAGCGGCTTGAATCCCAGATCAGTATTTATTCCTCTATACCAAACTGATCTTATCATTGTGTTATAGACATAGCGTGTGTACAAACTCACCAGTTAAAGTTCTTTATGTGACAGAAAAGTATCTGCCCCTTCTTCTTGATAGCATAATCCAAATGCTCTGATATAAACCTGGTTTTCTAGACTTCTAAAGCACAGAGTAGGCAGAAGTATGCAGACAAGATATAAACTTATGACAGAAGTTTAGAGAAGATAAATGTCTTATTGTTATCACACATTGAAAACTCACTTATGGGGCACCTGGGTGGTTCAGTCAGTTAAGCATCTGACTTTGACTTAGTCATGATCTCAGGGTCCTGGGATCGAGCCCCATGTCCCTCTCTCTTTTTCTCTCTCTCTCTCTCAAATAAATAAAATCTTAAAAAAAAACTCATTTACACTAAAAGTGATGTTCAAGGTGAAAGGTTAGGCATTGTGCACAGTGGTAAAAGGTGTTCTGCAACTCACTAATCTTTCTCATTTTTCTCCAGCTTTACTGAGGTGTAGTTGAAAGAAAAAATTGTATATATTCAAAGTGTATAATGTGATCTGTATATGTATACATTATGAAATGATTAGCATGTCAAGTTAATTAACACATTTATCACCTCACATAGTTACCTTTTGTATGTGGGGGCGTGAGAATATCTAAGATCTACTGTCTTAGCAAATTTTAACTATTTAATATGGTACAACTAACTATAGTAACCATGATGTACATTAGATATCCAGAACTTACTCATATTATAAACAAATTATGTACCCTTTGACATGTATCTGCCTGTTTACATGACCCATACCCGCCCCTATCAACCACCACTCACTCTCTGTTTCTATGAGTTAGACTTAGAAAAAAAAATTTTAGGTTCAACGTGTGAGATCGTACAGTATTTTTTTCCTCTGCCATATTTCCCTTACCATAATGTCCTCCATGTTCATCCATATTGTCACAAAGTTCAGAATTTCCTTCTTTTTTATGGCTAATGTTCTATTTTATATTCTTAAGATTTTTAAAATTTTAATTACATACAGTTAACATACAGTTTTATGTTAGTTTCAGGTACACAATATAGTGCTTCATCAATTCTATACATTAGTCAGTGTTCATCATGATAAATGTATGCTTTAATCCCCATCACCTATTTTGACCATCCCACACCACCCTCCCCTCTGGTAGCCATCAGTTTGTTCTTTATAGTTAAGGGTCTGTTCTTGGTTTATCTCTCTTTTGTTCATTTGTTCATTTTTTCTTAAACTCCACATATAGATCACCTGGGTGGCTCAGCTGGTTAAGCAACTGTCTTCAGCTCAGGTCGTGATCCTGGAGTTCTGGGATCAAGTCTTGCGTAGGGCTCCCTGCTCAGTGGGGAGTCTGCTTCTCCTTCTCCCTCTGCCCCTCGCCCCTCTCATAATCCCTCTTTCTTTCTCATTTTCTCTCTCTCAAATAAATAAATAAAATCTTTTCAAAAACTCCATATATAATAACTCCACATATAAAAAAAACTCCACATCATAAGCAATCATATGATATTTATCTTTTTCTAACTTATTTTGCATACGATCAGGCTCTCTAGCTCCATACGTGTTGTTGCAAATGGCAATATTTCATTCTTTTTATGGCTATGTAATAGTCCATTATATATAATATCCAACATATTATATATAATATTCCATTTATATATAAATAATATATAATATATATATAATATGCCACTTCTTCTTTGTCCATTCATCTATTGATGGGCACTTGGGCTGCTTCCGTAATTTGGAAGGAGTGCATATATCCTTTCAAATTAGTGGTTATTTTTAAATTATTCTTTGGGTAAATACCCAATAGTACAATTGCTAGACTATAGGGCAGTATGTTTTTTAACTTTTTAACTGTTTGAGGAACCTCCATATTGATATGGTTAAGACGATACCATGCATATTTTCCAACCACAGTGCTATGAAACTTGAAATCAACCAAAAGAAAAAATATGGAAAGATCACAAATACATAAAGGTTAAAGAACATGCTATTAAAGAATGAATGGGTTAACCAGGAAAATAAAGAATAAAAAATATGTGGAAACAAATGAAAATGAAAAGAAGATAGTCTAGACCTTTGCAATGCAGCAAAAATGCTCACAGAGGGAAGTATATCACAATAAAGGCTTATTTCAAGAAGCAAGAAAAATATAAAGTACACAACTAACCTTATACATAAAGGAGTTAGAAAAAGAACAACAAATGAAACCTAAAGCCAGGAGAAGAAGAGAAATACTAATAATAAAGATTAGAGCAGAAAATAAGTGATACAGAAACAAACAAATCTCAGTAGAAGATATCAATGAAACTAGGATCTGGTTCTTTGAAAGAATAAATAAAACTGATAACCCCCTAGCCAGACTTAAACAAAAAGAGAAAGGACCCAAATAAATAAAATCACAAATGAGACAGGAGAGATCACAATCAACAGCACAGAAATACAAGCAATTATAAGAAAATAAGGCAATCTGGAACAAGTGGATATATTCCTAGAAACAATACACTACCAAAACTGAAACAAGAGGAAATAAAAAATTCAAGCAGACCAATAACCAGCAAAGAAATTGAATTAGTCATCAAAAGTCTCCCAACAAACAAAAGTCCAGGGCCAGATGCCTTCTCAGGGGAATTGTACCAGACATTTACAGAAGAGTTAATACCTATTCTAATAGGTATTACTCCCTTTACATTCAGAGTGATTATTGATAGATATGAATTTAGTGCCATTGTATTACTCTATAAGTCATTGTTTCTGAAGATTTCCTCTGTTCTTTTCTAGTTTTTTTTTTTTCTTAACCAAAGAGTCCCCTTTAATATTTCTTGTTAGGCTGATATAGTGGCCACAAACTCCTTTAGATTTTGTTTGTCTGGGAACTTCTTTATGTCTCCTTCTATTCTGAATGACAGCCCCTCTCATTATCTCAGTCAGTGGCTTTGGGAGTATGTTTTCTTTATAGAATCCTCTGTGCGCTCTCTCTCTCTTTCTCTCTGTCTCTCTCCTGCTCTTCCCCACCATTGCTCCCCCACACAGTCTCACCTCTCTCTGTGATCAGGGCTCTCTTTCCTCCATAATGCCTATGATCCTTTTCTCCCCCAAATTACATCTCTACATCTCCTACCTTCCATGATGTGGCCTCTTCTGTCCCTCTAGTTGTGCAATTTGATTGGTCAGTCCTCAGATCAATTTCTTGGGTGTTCAGAATGATTTGATATTTATCTAGCTGTGTTCCAGAGATGAGACAAGCATAGGGTCCTCCTACTTCTCTGCTATCTTTCCTCTATTCTTCCTGTTATGAATGTTATATATCACATTGATTGATATGTGAATTGGAAGCCTCAATATTCTTTATCATCCACCTTGGGGGAAGGATAACATAAGAATCCAATTTCAGATTTTTTTCTCCAACAATGTCTGAACCCACTTCACTGTCATTAAGATACTCTTATCCATGGATAAATATGTCAAAATTGGTGTTTTATGTGGGAATGACAGTATAAAACTTTTTTTTATCTTACTGATGTGACTCTGTCCTGATCTTTCCCATTATATCTGAAATCCCTTTATCAGAAAAGTTATTCCTTTGTATTTCCAAACATTTTCAGTTAAAAAAGTATTATTGTAAAAAGAGGTCTTAATTTGTCAGATTGCTTGAAAGTGATTTAGTTAGGTGAAACTTACAAGGTAAAGTTTGATGGAAACATAGAAACAATATAGAGAACATGAAACAGGATTTATAAAGGTGATAGCAGGCATTACATTAGGGAATTCTAGACAGGAATTGGGCAGCTATGAGGTTGCATAATTCTAGAAATGAATGTGGTATATAGAGTTGATGAAAATATACTGAAAACGCTTTAAATTTTGCTAAGAGCCAGCTAGGGTTTTGTAAAAAGCCCTGGAGGGAAAGAAAGCATTGATGCAAGCTGAAGATGGCTGGCATTTATTGGGTATTTTCTATGTGGAGGGCTTCGTGCTACTCTCTGTGGTGTACCAGCTCCATCACAATATTTGGTACTTATAGCCAAACAATGCACATTTCTTGAATTTTAGGACAAAAAAAACTTTAAAACGTTTCAAGTCAAGTGATTTCCTACATACTATAGTGCTAATTTTTTAAGATATTGTCTCTTTCTGTTCAAACATGTAGCATAGTTTCTGTTTATAAATGTACTAAAGTCTGCTCAAGCATAGAAATAAACGAAAAGATCTAACATGCAGAAATCTTAACTAGAACCAATTCTCCTAGTTTATTATTCTGGAGGGCAAATAGTTGCACATCATTGAGAAACTAATGGTGCAATTCGTAGAGAAAGTTTCAAGTCATTGAAAGTCTGTTATATCATTCTCAGCATAATACAGTACCCTGAGGATTTCAAATCTAGCCTTGCTACAAATTATGCTAAATTCCACTTACACACTACACAGCTCTTTGGACTGGCAGATTCAAAAATTATATTACCTAAAGTCAATAACGCCTTATACTTCCTTTTCTTTTCTCTATATACATCACCTTTTCCTTCACCTGCTATATCTTCAACTCAGAGTTTGACTTGAAACCAGAACTTGACAGTCACACTAATTTGATGGGCAAAGGAGGTACTTGTTCTCATGAATGTTTCCTATATTGAAGTCTTTCAACTGCCTGTTGTAAGCCTGGAATGTAAAACCAATGGCTCCTTTCTCTTGTGATATCCTTTGGCTCCATGCTGTGGGTCAAACACAATCATTCTACTTGTTCATTAGCAGCTATTGAAAACTATGGAAATCTAACATATCAGTTATTATCAATTATCTGTGTATACCAATGTGGGTGCCATTGTCCTGGAATTCCGGGTTGAGAGTTCAGAGTCCCTCCCCCAGGTAAGGACTATTATAAAATCTATATTTAGAAAGTATTGTGTGGTAATTAAGTCCCCAGGCTGTGGAGCAAGACTAACTATGTTGAAGTATTTGCTCCATTTCCTGCAGGTAGACCATGTGGTACATGTAATTTAATATCTCTGTATCTTAGGTTGTTTTTTTTTTTAATTTGGAAAAGCACGTGGTTTTGTGAGGGTTAAGCAATATATGTAATATTTACAATACATAAAAATTATCAATGTTATGTATTATTACTGTGGTTTTTTAATTTTATTCAATGTCAAGACCTTTGCTAGGAGCTGAAAGTACAAAGATGAAAATGGTTTTTTTTTTAAAGACTATTTATTTAAGAGAGAATGAGAAAACAAGCAGGGAGAGCAGAGAGAGAGGGAGAAGTCGACTCCCTGCTGAAAAGGAAGCCTGATGAAGGGCTCCATCCCAGGACCCCAGGATCATGACCTGAGCCGAAGGAAGTTGTTTAACTGACTGAGCCATCCAGGTATCCAAAAATATTTTTAAAATAGGGGAAACAAACAGTTATATTGTGTGATCACTGCCAATCAAATGACTCATTTAGAATACTAACTACTCTTCTGATAACTTGTTAGTTATCAGAAGAGTTTCATTGCTCTTTGCTTTGCCCTTCCACAGGATAAAAAAAAATGAACACCTATATCTTGTTTTAGGTATGAGTACGCAATCATGTCTTCCTACCAAGAGGAGGTTTATAATGAAGAGAACAAACAAAACTTTAAGGAAGATTACTTAGCCATACTGGAATGAGGTCCATTCCAAGTGGCCCAGACAGAGCAATTTCAAACTTTAAGGAGATTATTCCTGAATACTCTGGACCATATTGATAATTACAATCTTATAGCTATTATAATATTTACATGTAGAGAGCATAGCATGGTAGTTAAGTGCCTAAGCTATGAACCTAGACAGGACTGAAATATAAATAATATAGTTGAAAGAATTCTGGATTAAAGTCTAGTCCTGGTTTATTCATTTGTTTCTTAATAATTATTAAGAACCTATTACGTTATGAATATATACTGGTAAATAAAACAAATATGGTGCCTGTGTTTATGGAGTTTACATTTCAGTAGGAGAGACAAAATAAAGAATCAAAGAATTGTATAATTAAACCAGTAAGTTCTGTGAAGGAAATACATATGGGTGATGGAGTATCATGAGGGCCTGATGTTGTGATACAATATCAGGGAAGGTATATCTGAGGGAGTTAACATTTAAGGGGAGTCCTAAAGAATGATAATAACCCACTCATGCAAACAAGAGTGGGAGGCATATTCTAGATGGATGAGCATATATGAAAGACCCAAATGGGGAAGAGCCTTGCATCTTCAGTGAAGTGAAGGGAGGCCTGTATAACTGGAGAAAAGTGTGTGATGAGGAGAGTGGCCGACAGCAAGTTAGAGACTATTTAAAGTCTTAGAGGCCGTGGGTTTTATTTTTTTTAAGATTCTATTTATTTATTTCAGAGAGAAAGAGAGACCATGTGTGCAAGTATGAGCGGGGGTAGAGACAGAGGGAGAGGGAGAAGCAGACACCCCACTGAGCAGAGAGCCCCAAGTGGGGATGTGGGGCTTGATCCCAGGACCCTGGGATCATGACCTGAGCCAAAGACAGACGCTTAACCAACTGAGACACCCATGCACCCTAGTCATAGGTTTTAATTTATATTTCATCCTAAGTGTGCAGAAAATCCAGAAAAGGTTTTAATCAATAGAGCAGTGCAATATAATTTTATGTTTTTAAAAGACCTCTCTGACTTCCATGTGTAACAATGATAAGAGGAGGAAAGAAAGAAGTACAAAGGCCATTCAAGAAGCTGTAGCAGTGGTCTCCAAGACACATGATGGTAGCCTAAACAATGCTGGTTATAGTAGAGTTAAAGAGAAATGAATGTGTTGATATATGTATGTATATAGATATATAGATAGATAGATAGATATAGATATAGATTTAGAAATTAAAACTAGCAGTACTTATTGATGGATTATGCATGTGAATTAGTAGGGAAGAAAATATTAAGGAAACTTTAAGGTTTCTGGTTTGAAAAAACTAGGTGGATATTACTGCCATTTACTTATATTTGCAGGATTGAAACAGAAAATGTATGTGGGGTAGGAGGTAAAGTTAAATTTGAGATACTCATGAGACATCCAAGTAGAGATGTCAAATAAGCAAAAGGAATATAAATCCAGAAGTTCCAGGGATAGGTCAGGGATGAATATAGCAATACGGGAAATTGGGACTATAGATAACATTTGTTGCCATAAGACTGATAACTCCCAGAAAAAGAGTATGCGTAGAGAGAAGCCAGAACTGAGCACTGTGACCCTCTACCATACAGTGGTCACAAAGAGGAAGAGAGACCACAAAAGGAAAACAAAAGCGGCCTATCTCCAAAATCCCCCTAATCTGCCTTTTTTTTCTTTTGACTACCCCCATCTTCTTATTTCCCACCACTACTATAGCTCTATTGAATCAAGAAGGTGAGGGGTGTCTGGGTGGCCCAGTTGGTTAAGCGTCTGCCTTCGGCCCAGGTCATGATCCTGAAGTCCCTGGATGGAGCCCCGCATTGCGCCCCGCATTGGGCTCCCTGCTCAGCGGAGAGTCTGCTTCTCCCTCTTACCCTCTCCCCTCTCGTGCTCTCCCTTTCTGTCAAATAAATAAATAAAATATTTTTTAAAAGGTGAGATTTTTCAAGATGTGACAATTATTTTGGGAGCTTCCTTTTCTTACATTTTACTTCTATAGTTTATGCATCTTCTGAAACCTATCCTCTGAACTAGGAAGTAAAAAACCAATTAAAATACTCTTCATTAGCTCACTTTTCAGATGATGTACTTCTGTACTTCTGTGACTATGTGAAAGAGTGTCTTCACAAAGGTCTTGAAATTTTTGAAGTAAATCCTATTTGTTTGGTGAGTCCTTACCCACGGTGTAACTCTGCATGCAGGCTATGAGATTAAACAAACCGATTTAAGTTAAATGCTCCTTCTGGTGATGACAGCATTGTGAGATTTGGAGATTATAGAAAATTCCCCATTTGGACAGATTTGTCAGGCTGAGAAAAATACAAATCAAAGTGACAAAGAATAACCACAGTAAACATTTCCATCATTCTTACTTTACAGCCTCTGAAATTTCTCTAGAGGTTAAAAAATCAGAAGGGTAGGGCTGAGTGCTTTTTGTTATTCTTGAGTTTAGTTTTCTTAAAATGGATTAGAGTGACAGGAGATTAACATTCCAATCCAATCACTAGTATATGGATTTCCATTCACTTAAATACCTAAGAATATTAACAGAGATTTGTTGTACAGGTTGAGGATTATCTCTAGAATTAGCCCATCACTTGAGATATGTCATTATAAATTAGCCTTTGTTCTCAACATGGGGCTTTAAAGCATGTCTGAAAAGGTGCTTTTTAAACTTCTGCCATGCTATTTAATTTGTTTATGATGGAGAATATTTTTTTCATCTTCTACTTTCAAGAAGTGAATACATCGAAAAAAATGAAATTTTATTACTAAGATAAATGTTTGGTACTAGACAAGTACCCCCCTCACCCGTCTCTCCCCTAACATACAAAACTCAATTGTCTTCTTTAGAGAACAATTGCATGCATTCCCAGTACAAAGTGGAAGATACACAAACTTGAAAATCTGAGACTCAATTCTATCATTTGTGAATCTTTAACCGAAATTCCCTAAGTTTTCTCTGGCGGTGTGTATGAGTGTTTGGGACAGAATTTTCTGAAACACTTAAAATATCTCTGGTGGCAATATTTCCCTGGTGTCTGTTATGTCTTAAAAATACAAATTAAAACAGGAAAAACTTGTATACTCAGTGTGTGTCTTAACTACAGAGCAAATTTCAGGTAATGGCTACAATGAAAACAGTTAATATCAAGATTCAATTTTCCTTTTAGAGGCAGAAAAAGCATCTAAATCATTTGTGTATTCTTAGCACCTTTGGTCCAGATGCATCAAAGTTGCTTAATCCATGACTGAATGATACTAATTGTTATGTTTGGATTTTATTTCTTGTTTTAAACCATGAGCACATGAAAGAGTTTGCTGAGCAAATTCTGCTGGCATTCTCCAATCCTACCCTCTCCAAAGCACCCATTTTGCACAGATGTTTTTGTTTCATAATATGAAACTAATTGATAGTTTTAAAATGTAAATTGACTTCCAAGGTCATATTTATTACAGAAAAACACCAGGATTTGAATTACAGTCACAGATGTATTTGGTCCTTGATATTATTCAATTTAAATTTTATTGGAATTTTGACTGGGGACATTTTCTGACCCCTGACCCTAACTTTTACTTTCCGTTGATAATGAGGAATTCATCAGAAAGGAAAGAGGTCTCTGTTTTCCTGAAGGAGCTTTGGTCATACTGTGGCCACTTCTCCCTGGTCCCGGCTGTAGCCTTAGTTGTATCATACAGAAAATTCTGCATTTTCCACCAAACGTCAAATGCTAAAGTAAGAGTCACAGTGATTTCTGGACAGAAGAAAATCTTCCAGTCAACCATAGAGGACCCAGCTTCTAAGAACTCGCAATTCTTTTGCACCCTGAAAGTTAGCCTTCTTCTTTCAGTTTCACAGCTCCCTCTGTCGGGAAGTATCTGCCAAATCCAGAAACTGTGCAATTGCATTAACATTTCTTTTTTTTTAGATTTATTTTTATTTCTTTTCAGCATAACAGTATTCATTGTTTTTGCACCATACCCAGTGCTCCATGCAATACGTGCCCTCCCTAAAATCCACCACCCCTCAGGCTCCCCTAACCACCCACCCCCCGCCCCTTCAAAACCCCTCAGGTTGTTTTTCAGAGTCCATAGTCTTTCATGGTTCACCTCCCCTTCCAATTTCCCTCAACTCCCTTCTCCTCTCCCTCTCCCCATGTCCTCCGTGTTATTTGTTATGCTCCACAAATAAGTGAAACCATATGATAATTGACTCTCTCTGCTTGGCTTATTTCACTCAGCATCATCTCTTCCAGTCCTGACCATGTTGCTACAAAAGTTGGGTATTCATCCTTTCTGATGGAGGCATAATACTCCATAGTGTATATGGACCACATCTTCCTTATCCATTCGTCTGTGGAAGGGCATCTTGGTTCTTTCCACAGTTTGGCAACCGTGGACCAAATCTGAAACTGTATCACAAAATTCTACTGTTATTTGTTTCTTTTTCTTTCGTTCAATTTTTAATATAGAAATAGCTCCCTGAATTTTCAAGACCGTGCCTGTTGTGTGGCTCAAGATCCTGGAAGCCTTCTACTTCTTTTGTGCAAGGTTCTTAATTTGGAGGGTTCAGGGACAGTAGTAAATATACTACTGAAATGCCCTTCACATTTTCTTCCATGAGACTTGAGGTACTCTTGCAAATGAAGCTCCTGGTCACTTGCATGAATATCCAAGAGTCCTTGAAATATCTACAGATAGCAAGGCTTATTATAACTCTTGCTGTACCAACCAAAAATATAAAATGTCCCCAACAATTTACACAGTCCCGACTTAATTCCCTCTTCCATAGTAAAAAAAAAAATTGTAAGAAATACATTAATCACACTGAAAGCTTAAAAATGAATATAACATGTAAAAGTAATAGAATAAAATGTTTATATTTCTAAGTTAACCTGGACCAAAGCTCACAGCTCCTTTTCTGCTCCTGAGGAATATCAGGGCAATTGCTTGGTCTCTGAATGAGCCATATGAGACTTTGGGGTTACTTGGCCAGAATGGCAGGAAATGTAAGTCATACAAATTATAGTGACAAAGGTAGACATAATATTCAATTATATAATTTCTTATTAAATAAAAACTACATATACATATATCAGGTAAATATTCTCAAAGGTTCCATTTCAATTTATAATCTTTAATGTTTACATAAGTTATTTTAAAAACACTAAGTCACATTCTGCTACATGATAAAGAAGAAATCCATGTTGAGAAATAAGGTAAGTCACATCACATTATAGCTTCATTTCTGAGGCATTGGGTAAAAAAAAGGGCCCATTACGTATCCATTAATGTGCTATATCTACTGTCTTTTACAATGGAAAATGTGGCTCATATCTTTCACTGTTTTCTTGAATTTCATTGATAATGTTTTTATTAATTCCACAGTACTTAATGGTTAGATTAAATTGTCTTTATGCTCCTTCATATTTTATGTGTCACATAGGTCCTCAGTTCATAAAGTAGACTAGGATGCAGTCAGTATGAAGCTCATAAAACACAAATTGCAGTATACAAGATAATTTGTTTCTCTAAAACAGAATGTAATGCATTTTAAGAGGCCACATTCTCTGTGGCTGAACACTTTATCTTATATGATTTAAACTAAAATCAATGAATAGAAGCTTTACTCATTTGAGTAAATGAATATGTTTTATTCATTTATAATGAATATAAGTTAAATTATGTTTCCTCCTCATACCTTGTATTCTCCCCACTACTACATCACAGTTTCAAGTGTTCTTGTAATGCTATGCCATTGTTTGGAAAGGAGTGTCTGTTTTTTGGTTCTTGGCAAATATCCCTTCTGGCATCTGTTGAAATCTATATGATACCCAGTTAGTAGTATATGACAGGCATTGTATCCACAGTATCTTTAGGTCTGTCATCGCTTTCTTTACTATCATATTCTCCACTCATGAGAAACAGGAAATATTTGAATGCTCTCCCATCTCTCTCTTGGGCCTCAGGAAATCGTTGGCCCAATTCTTGGCCCTGTATCCTAGATACACTATATCACTGTTTCTGTGGTATTACTGCTGAACCGAGGTGGGAGCAGAGAATTTTTTAAGTTCTGGGCTTCACCTGAAGTATAAAGCATGAGTCTTCTCTTCTCTCAGATCCCTGAAACTATCTGCAGTTTCTATCCCCCCTACATCACCCCAGGGACACAACTTGGAGAAAGAAATTCTCAGAATCAGTTCTCATAGGTACTAACCAGGGTTTCATTGTCTTATTTCTCCTTCTTATCTTTTTTATTTTCCTCCAGTTCAGAGACCCTTTTATTTCCTTTGGTGTTAGAAAATTTGTTTGTATATTATTACGCATTCTTCCAAATAAATATTTTATGACTTTGGCTTCTGATTCTCAATGCCTGGGTTTTTGGATGCCAAAAATAGTTTCCTTTCTACCAGTTTCTCTGCCACTAGTTTCAAAATAAACTTTACATTGATTTTTTTTCCTTTTCATTTCTCCCATAAACTTTGTGTCCTGAGGCAGTGAATGTCAAGGTCTCATCTGAAATAGGGAAAGCTTCAAGGCAACAGGACATTATAGAAAATTAGAAAACATCAGGTAATACTTCTAAATTTTATACTGTAACCATAAGATTTCCTAATACTATAGTAATCAGTATTTGAGGATATGCCCTGCGATTGCCATCTATAGAAACACCAAACAAAATATTTCCTTGAAGCCTCAACAACTGTGACAACTATACACATTCTCATAAACCACTTATCTGTCAACAACATTGCTCTTCTCTTTTGTGCATTTAAAAGGAAGAGACCCGTGCCAAAGGGAGTGGAGCCAAGTGTGGTAAAAATCTGCCCCTTTGCACAAGTTAACAGGTTACTTTTAATTTATGAAGGAAAAGAAAAATAGAATGAGTGCTTTTCACTCTAATCTTAGAAAGTCAAACACTTGATCAGGGGATGTTTTTTTCAAACCACTAGTAAGAACAACTAAATTTCTCTTCCAGTTCCATTACGTTGGTTGAGATACAGAGAATATATAAATCTTACCCAGATATATGGGAATTTCTTCTAAAGCTTAGGTTTACTGCCTTCTTTCATTTTGCTTCTTGTCCTTAAATATCTTTTTTACTTGAAGTTGCCTCTACCTGTCACATGAACTAAGTTAAACATACCTTAGCATGATAGCATGCTAGGATGTCACCAACGCCAAAGGGAGTCTCTTTGGTAAGAAGTACCACAATGATTCATTTCCCACTTAATTGAATATTGCCTTTTTTGTAGCACTATTTTTTCCTCATGGTAATATCTCAGTTCCCAGAAATTTCTACCCTCTTATTCTGGGCCTCTCTGACTATTGTCAACTGCTGTTCCTTATGCTGAGAGAAAAAAAAATATCATTACTTACAACTCAGTAGGTATGCCATGTTTTTTTTTTTTAACTCCGTACCAACAACCCTCATAAAATCTCCTATGTCATACAGAAGAGGAGCTAAGAATTTCCAGAATTCCCTTTCCATTTGTTTCTTGGTTAAATTTTGTCAATTAAAGATACACAAGATTTGGAAAGCAGAAGAGAAGGAGAGGTCATTACTCTCTAGAAGCAGCTGGTAGCAGACAAGTGGGCAGACATCAGGTCTGAAGAAACTTGCAGGAGAAACTTAAGAATAACTTGGATCCATGATCTATACCTGAATTTAGAAAGTCAAACACTTGATCAGGGGATTTTTTTTCAAACCACTAGTAAGAACAACTAAATTTCTCTTCCAGTTCCATTACGTTGGTTGAGATACAGAGGATCTATAAATCTTACCCAGATATATGGGAATTTCTTCTAAAGCTTAGGTTTACTGCCTTCTTTCATTTTGCTTCTTGTCCTTAAATATCTTTTTTACTTGAAGTTGCCTCTACCTGTCACATGAACTAAGTTAAACATACCTTAGCATGATAGCATGCTAGGATGTCACCAATGCCAAAGGGAGTCTCTTTGGTAAGAAGTACCACAATGATTCATTTCCCACTTAATTGAATATTGCCGTTTTTGTAGCACTATTTTTTCCTCATGGTAATATCTCAGTTCCCAGAAATTTCTACCCTCTTATTCTGGGCCTCTCTGACTATTGTCAACTGCTGTTCCTTATGCTGAGAGAAAAAAAAAAATCATTACTTACAACTCAGTAGGTATGCCATGGTTTTTTTTAACTCCGTACCAACAACCCTCATAAAATCTCCTATGTCATACAGAAGAGGAGCTAAGAATTTCCAGAATTCCCTTTCCATTTGTTTCTTGGCTAAATTTTGTCAATTAAAGATACACAAGATTTGGAAAGCAGAAGAGAAGAAGAGGTCATTACTCTCTAGAAGCAGCTGGTAGCAGACAAGTGGGCAGACATCAGGTCTGAAGAAACTTGCAGGAGAAACTCAAGAATAACTTGGATCCATGATCTATACCTGAATAGTTGGTGAAAATAGTCCTGAAATTTCCTGCATTAACAGAAGCATCAGAAAGCATTCCTGAGAACCACTAATTTCACTGTCGTGTACTGAAATACTTGGGAAACTTTCTAAATGTTCTTGGTATTTCCTGTGGTTTGGGTATGAACTCGAGAGAACCATCTGCTTTATTACTAAAGACTGAGGTAATGGGTCATGACTTGCTGACTTCTGTTCCTGGTCTTCTTTTCAAAAATGTAGTAAGTTCTAGTACCACCAAGGAAAACTTTCTTTTTTTAAAAATTTCATTTCTTTTCAGCATAACAGAATTCATAGTTTTACACCACACCCAGTGCTCCATGCAATGCGTGCCCTCCATAATACCTACCACCTGGCTCCCTCAACCTCCCCCGCCCCGCCCCTTCAAAACCCTCAGGTTGTTTTTCAGAGTCCATAGTCTCTCATGGTTCATCTCCCCCCCAATTTCCCTCAACTCCCTTCTCCTCTCCCTCTCCCCATGTCCTCCCTGTTATTTGTTATGCTCCACAAATAAGTGAAACCATATGATAATTGACTCTCTCTGCTTGAATTATTTCACTCAGCATAATCTCTTCCAGTCCCGTCCATGTTGCTACTAAAGTTGGGTATTCATCCTTTCTGATGGAGGCATAATACTCCATAGTGTATATGGACCACATCTTCCTTATCCATTCGTCTGTTGAAGGGCATCTTGGTTCTTTCCACAGTTTGGCGACCGTGGCCATTGCTGCTATAAACATTGGGGTACAGATGGCCCTTCTTTTCACCACATCTGTATCTTTGGGGTAAATACCCA
>PISX010024321.1:0-27902 GCA_004024625.1 Mellivora capensis
CAGCGAACTGATCAGCAGATATGAGCTGTCAGTAGTGACTATCCTGTGGGTCCTTTTGTCAGGACGGATGCACCATGCTGACTGATCCTTTCAGTGGGTCAGGCCAACCCAGGCATGACACCTAAATGCAGTGTGGTTGTTGAATTCAGTTCTGGACCAGGAAAAAAAAGACATAAATGGTACATATTGGCTAAGTTTGCTTAACCGACATTTGTAAGAAAAGTTACCCATTTGTTTCAAAGTTCTCTCATTATAAGCCATAGTAGCTACAGGGAAACTGATGGCATTTCTCTGTCCTGTCATTCTCTGTGCCCTCTTTTTTACTGCAGTGGAGCTGCTGGAGAATCTTGAAATGCCACCAGAATGTTGAGAGAGAAAGGTTCAGAATTTTCACATCATCAAAAAATCAGTTGGCCCAGAGAGGTGTTATTTTATAGTTAAACCAACTGTGTCGATTTGGGGGTAACTCAATTTTTATAAGTTTTTTCTTTTAAAAGTCCCTATTCCAGAAAGGACAGTTTCTTCTTACTGTAGCATTCAAAGTTATAAATATAGAAGGAATAATGGAAAGAGAAAATTACCATTTAGCAAACTCCACAGCAGTTAATTGTCATAGGCAAGAGTTACCAATGGGTGCTAAAATTCGTGGGTAAAAGTATGATAAGAAACAGTATATTTGCATAGTTCCAAAGTATCTCCCCACAAGAAATCTCTAAGTTAAAGAGCGAAAAGAGTTATTGTATAGTGGAGAAACCTAGTAGCTATCATTTTTACCAAATGATCAAAGTTAATATCACCAGTAATGGGACATATCGGTATCATATACCTCTTGATAGGATGCAGGAGAAAGGAGAACATCACTTCCATGACATTCTTTCCGAAAATGCACATCCTGAATTAATCATGAGAAGACATTGATAAACCCAAATTGAGAGCCCTTTTACAGTGTAACTAGCTAGTACTCTCCAATAGCAAGGTCATGAAAGACAAAGGAAGATTGAGGAAATGTCACAGATGACAGGAGACTTAGGGAGACCTGACAGCTAAATGAGTGGGTTCTTGAACTGGGTTCTGGACCAGCAAAAGAACATACCTGGCATAGTCAGCAAGAAATGAGTAGTCTGTTGATCAGTTAATAGTATAGCATCGCTGTTAATTTCCTGCCATTGGTATATGGTTGTGTAAGATGTCAACATCTGGAAAAGCTGTGTGACAACTATATGCAAACTCTTTGAACTAGTTTTTCACTTATTTTTAGTGACCTTGAAATTATTTTTTTTTAAAGCAAGATTCTCCTTTCTTTAAGAGACCTTAAGCTTTACTGAATTAATGGATTCATTAACTCCCTCCTATCTTGTCTCTGCACACACACACAGTCACCTTGCTGAGAAAATAAAACCACGGGGACACTTCCCTTTGATGTTATCATTTTGAATATTCAGACTGCATTTTTTAGCTTCTCAAAAGCACCCTGTCCTCTTATTGCAACCAGTAGGAAAAGGCACAGCTCCACTGTAGGCCAAAGGAAGTGCTAGCTTTGCACAACACCTGGGTCTTCCCACCCTTCAGGGGCTGTTAAGCGGGGCACTGAGAGCAGCCATATTTGCCGTGAAGTAACTGACTTTTACGCTTCAGATCCCTTCACTCTCAGTGGCTTCTTCCACACTCTCTACTTAGTTTTGAACTCATAATTTTATACTCCCTTTTTTAAAGAGAACCCTCCAAATGGTCTAAGTGTCAGGCCCTACGGTATACCTAGAATCCTTCTACCTAATGGGAGTTATTTTGCCTGAGACAGCCCCTTTTAAGACAACACGCCCATTTGCATGCTGGCTCCTATTTCAAAACTGCAGAGAAGGAAACAAAAAGCAGAAGCTAGGATAGAATATTTCCAAAGTTGCGCTTTGTTTGATTTGGCACACTACCTGGCCAGGCAAAATCACAATCAAATAAAGCCAAAGTAAACGCACATGGAAAGCGTCCTTGTAAGCTGTCTGAGATGGGGCACATTTAGTCAGAAGACCAGCTTTGCCGCATCTAAAAAGGTCACTGTGTAAAGAGGACACTCTGGGACGCTTGGAAGCAACATTGCTTAGACTGTGACTCAAGCTGTGGCTGTAAACATACCTAATGCTCACAAGGGCCCACCAGCTCACCCCCAGCGAGGCCACTGGCAAGGTCACCACCTCACCCCTCTGCCTTATAGCTCTCAGATATGCCAGCAGCCCAGCCTTCTTTCCCCTCTCATTTTAAAGTAGCAGACCTCACAAGAAGAGTCCAGTTATTCGTATGCAGAAATCTGTGTTAAATAAAATATGGGATCAAGCCAAGGAGCATGAAATTTGGAGTTGGTGTTGACAGCCCCTCATTCCTGCCGCTTATTAATTTTATTTCCCTCCTCAGCTTGTGTCGTTGCCTATAAATTATTTAAACACAGGTTTTCATATTCTGTGATTTAACTCTTCAAGACCTTTTGTAACACAGGGGAATTAATGATCTCTTTCTCTATGAACAGTTTAAATTGAGCTTATTCTTATGGAAATGTGATCTTTAGTAATTTGATTAAAGGATTTTTTTTTTTTTTTTTTTGCTAGCTGTAAATCTAGCTATTCCAGTCCTGGATTTATCACAGACATTTTTATTTTTCTAGTCATGCACTTCTGAAATCAGAAGTTTGGAGTTCTAACACTAGAAACAACGCACTTATTTTGAAGTTGACCTCTTGTTTCCCGGACTTTCACAGTTCTGTGTGTGTGTGTGTGTGTGTGTGTGTGTGTGTTTGGAAAGTTTTACCACCATCTCTTTCTTTCACAAGTTGGTTGAATTTGTTCCCAGAGTAAGCAGAGGACAGACTGTAGAAGTGGTTTGAAATAAAAAATTAAACTAGTTGCATCAGAAAGGAAATATTGTTAAATGAAGAATTGCCGGGGTGGAAACCCCACTTGAGAATGATCCCCTCCATTTCTTTTAATGAAATAATTAAATCTAGCCTTGTCAATTTTGATACTGTTTTAACTCTGGGCTTTGAAAAAAAACAAAAAAAAACCCAGTTTGATAATAAAATGAAATCTGAACTAGAGAGAATACTATTTTTAAGAAAGACATGCTATGAAAGTTACTGGAGGAAACAAAGTCAGGTTTACCAGGCACGAGTGTCCAAAATGTGCGAGCGAGTCAAATGCCAGAGCATCAGAATTATGTTATGAAGAACCCAGCAATCATGAAAGTCCCTTGGGAGTTAAAGCTTAGAAAACCTCACAGGAGAAACAGCCTGCTGGCCATCGAAGACCTGAAGATACAGGAGACATGATTTCACTGACTGCAGAGGTCTATTATACTTAAGGTTTTAAAATATGCTCAAGCAAGTCATCCTGCCCTTCCCTGCACTCACTTCATCTCTGATCTGCGTGTGGATCCCGCCACCCCTAGCCTCCCCAGTTTGGCTGTCACTCTACAGAGGAAATAAAAAAGCAGCAGACCCAGTTTCCTGGCCCTTTTGTTTTATGGAGATGCTAAAAGGCAGCTTATTTCATATTGATCATACCAGCAAGCTAGCCAAGTATGGTGTTAATTGGGTCCTCTGGAATTCTAAACCCCTGGGACCAAAAGCTTTCTAGGAAGGAGGAGAAAAAAACCCATAAGCTGCATAAAGAATGAAATCCAGAAGCCCACAATGTCCCAGTTGCTGGTGATTTGGCCAGCTCATTTTGTATCCAGTCTCTTATTTCAATTAGCTTGTTTTGTGTTATGTTTCCCCACACCCCCTCTCCTGCAAAGCCGGGAAGCCTTGTTTTCCTGCTGCCCCAGAGTGCACTGGTTTGGCTGTCCTGTCCTCATTGTTCTAATGCTCATTCCCTATGTGGGTCACATACTCGCGCGCTCTCCCCGGCACCCCTCCACCTCCCTCTGATCCCTCCAGCCACCTCCCCTCCCCTTCCCTTCCCTGTCCATGCATTGGTTCTCTAGCTCTCATTCTCCTCCCCCCTCAATCTCTCTCTCCCTCTCTCAGTCTCAAACACACACACACACACACACACACACACACACACACACACTTTTCTCCTCTCAAGAGGCAGAAGTAGGGGCCAGATTTTCTCAGGAGCTTTGCAAGCAGAACCCTTCAAACTTAAAAAGCTAGTTGCTGTGCATTTAGTTTATGGCAAACAGCACTTCACCCTTGTGAAAGTAATTATTCTGTTCTCCCTTTTCCCCTCTTCCCACCCCTTGTTCTTTTCCTCTCTTTTTCCAGGACAAGGGTTTTTAAGAAACTAAGATTGCTGCTTCCTTCTGCCCTCTCTTGTTACCGTGGTAGCCAGTATCTCAGACAGTGAAGGATGGAGCCAGCAGGCTGGGGTTTTATGCACAGATCTTTGAGGGCCACAGAAGGAGTCCACTGAGAAATGTGCATTGCGGGCATGCTTGCTGAGTTTATTATGCCGGTTTTCTGTCACTTAACTCTGCCTAAAGGGTAAGGGCTTCCATAATTTGTGGCGGCAGAGAATTGGTACATTGTTCTCTGTCTAAGACCTCCAACTAATTGGCTCTTGAGAGAAGATTGGAATGGGACTTTTTGCTTGACTTCTGTAAGTTATCCTTTTAGAACTCTCTGATTTTTGAACGTCTGAAGGAAAAATAATTGGGGCAATTTTATGGTTATTGATGGATTGTCCATGTACATGTCTTCAAGGAAAAAAAAAAAACCCAACTTTTGATTCCATGATGTTTCTTTCTTTTCATTTAAAACTTTTCATTTGCCAGTGAAAAGATGTGATATATATATGGTTAATATTTTCAATGATTTTTGTAAACTTTGGGATATCATCCTAAGCAAGATAAGAATATTTTAATTCAGCAGGTTGCATTTTTACCAATGAAAAATTATAGTGCATTTGAGTAGTAAGAAGTAAGGAAAGCTTGAGACTATTTAGATGAGTATTAACATTTACAAGGATTGGTCAGTTACTCTAGGGTGGATAAATACATATTGATAAACATAAATCACCATTTATGCCTCTTGTTTTATGTATGTTTAGAGGAAATTTTCTGCATCTGTTTAGAATTCTGACTGAACTACAGGCAAAAGAATCTCAGTAATAAGAACTTCATTAAAGTATATAGACCTTTTTATTTATTTATTTTATTTTAGAGAGGGAGGGAAGGAAAGTAGGAGAGGGAGAGAGAGAACTTCAAGCAGATTCCCCGCTGATTGTAGAGCCCTGTGAGGGACTTGATCTCATGACCCTGAGATCATGACCTGAGCTAAAATCAAGAGTCAAATACTCAACCGACTGAGCCACCCAGACACCGCAAAAATGTATGTAGACTTTAAGTTTATGTTTTCAAACTTACCTACTTAAACTAATTGAAACTAGAGTATCAGTTGCTTGTTATCTCTGGGAAGAATTTGCCGTCCGTTAAGAAGCATAATTTCAAAAACAGATTGTACATCGCTGTGGAATTTATACCATTGGAAACCAGCTGAGCTTTGTTGAAAAAAATGATTACACTTTATTTTCTTAATGGCAGTAATTCATGAAGACACTTCAGTAGGAATGTAGGAGGTATTTTGTTAGAGATGGAGGATCCCTTTAGTGGTATTTTCCTTTATGGCTGCTACTCAGAATGTGCAGTGGGTGGGTTGGGATCTAGTTCTGCTTATCAATCTGTCTTGCGAGCCATACATGAGGGAAGGTGTCTTTTTGGATAATCAATTTAAGTCAGCTCATTCTGTTTATTACTTTATACAATTTGGGTCAAAGAGCATGGGGAATTTTTTTTTTTTTCCCAAAAGGACATATGGATGTATCTGCTTAAATAACCTAGTAATATTAACAAAACAAACTGGAATTTTTCCAGTGATTCGACCTTGATAAGATACCAGAAGCAATGTGGATACTGAGACAAGATGGTATCTATGAAGTGAAGAAGCTTTATCTCTTTGGCCCTTACTCTAAAGTTCTTACTGAGTACGTAGGTAGAATAGGGCCTATTAGGGTCTGTTTCTCTCCCATAGATACCCATCACCCACATCCCCTGTTACCTCGTGTCTGTCATCACGTCCCCCTGGTTTCTTTATGTGTCAACAAGATGGCTTTCCATTCCTTTCAAAATCAGCAAGAGATAGTTCAGATGAACACATACTCAGGGAGACCTTAAAAGTTTTCCCTCCCCTGTTTTATCCCACACATCTCCTTCTTAATACAAAGGAAAAATAAACAAGGAAAGAAAAGCACACCAAATACTTCTTCATAGGCAATTTCTCCTCTCTTCCCACTTTCCAAACTTTCTAAAATTTCAATTGGATTTATCCCTTACATAAAATATAATACCTTTCCATGTGTTAAATTGGTGACTGTCAACCAAGGGGGTGTTTAAAGGACTCACCTGTGAAGGATTTAAATAATTCAGGCTCTAGCTGCCACCCCCAGGGAATTTATTCTGGAAGTCTGTATCTGAGCCTGGCCACATGATAGGTGTTGAGTAATAGTCTCTGAATGTTAATTACTGAAATGGTTTCTAAGTAGATTCTATCAGGCCACATTAGATAAGACACTGCCAAATCTTTTCCTCTTCCTCTTTAGTGGGAATTGGAGAGGGGCACTTCCTGAGTTCTGTGCTTCCTACCTATATATAGAGAAAAGCAGGGCCTCTTTTTGAAAGGATGAGCTTCTTTTGCAGATGTTTTCAAAACTCTGAAAGTAAAGGAATCACCCTTAAAAAGGCTAGTAGGGCCCTCTAATAATTTTCCACTACCCAGACAAATAGTCCTATATCAGTGATACTAATGACAGCACTCTTAGAAATTACTGTGTACCCCAATCCCATGACTGTCTTATGAATCTCGAAATGATATAATGGAGAGAATTAACAGTTTGAAAACTTTGTCTTCTCACATGTATGTTCTTAAGTTAGGTGTATTCTCTCACTTAAACCAGTAGGAATGTGCTTCTTGGATACTAATTATTATATGTCTCTCAAATAGCTCTTAAGGCACCCAGGTTGACATTGCATATCAGATGAGGGACTGTATCCATGGATCTGGAATTGGTCTGTGTCCTAAGCCTTTGTTTTTCCTATCAAAGCTTCTCTCCTTTATTTTCTCTAACTTAGATGGAGTCCTTTTTTTTTTAAAAGATTTTATTTATTTATTTATTTGTCAGAGAGAGAGAGAGAACGAGCACAGGCAGACAGAGTGGCAGGCAGAGGCAGAGGGAGAAGCAGGCTCCCTGCCGAGCAAGGAGCCCGATGTGGGACTCGATCCCAGGATGCTGGGATCATGACCTGAGCCGAAGGCAGCTGCTTAACCGACTGAGCCACCCAGGAGTCCCAACATAGATGGAGTCTTACAAAATTATTAGAACCTAAGCTATAGGAGCAACACCTTTATTTATTTATTTTTTTAAAAGATTGTATTTATTCATTAGAGAGAGAGCTAGAGAGTACCAGCAGGCGGAGCAGGAGAGGGAGAAGCAGGCTCCCCGCAGAGCAGGCTACCCCTCTCCCACCTCCGACATGGGGCTCTATCCCAGCATTTGGGAATCATGACCTGAGCTGAACCCAGATGCTTAACTGATTGAGCCGCCGATGTGACCCAGCAGCAAGACCTTTAAAGAAGAGAGAGTTCAGCACACTTCTGTTTATTGCAGCATTGTTTACAATAACGAAGACATAGAAGCAACCCAAATGTCCACTGATAGATGAATGGATAAAGACAATATAATATTATATATGATGGAATATTTACACAGCCATAAAAAGAATGAGATCTTGCTATTTGAGACAACATGAATGGACCTTGAAAGTATTAATCTAAATGAAGTCAGATAGTGAAAGACAAATATCACATGATATTACTTATATATGGGATCTTTTTTTTTTAGATGGTTAAAATTTATTTATTTTAGAGAGCTTGAGAGAGAGAGCTAGTACGAGTAGGGGTGGCAGAGGGAGAGAGAACCTCAAACAGACTCCGCACTGAGTACAGAACCTGACACAGGGCTTGATCCCACAACTCTGAGATGATGACCTGAGCCAAAACTGAGTTCGACACTTAACCAACTGAGCCACCTAAGTGCCCCGTATGTGTGGAAGTTAAAAAACAAAATGAAAAAAAACAAAATGAAAAAAAAAAAGAAAAAAAAACACAACAAAATGAAATAAACATACACAAAAAAACAGAAACAGACTCATAAATACAGAGGACAAATTGGTGGTTGCCAGAAGGAAGGAAGATTGAGGGATGGGTGAAATAGATGAAGGGATTTAAGAGGTACAAACTTCCAATGATGAAATAAGTCACAAGGGTGAAAAGTGCAGCTTAGGGAATATAATGAATAATACCATAATATTGTATGGTGACAGATGGTAGCTGGACTTCTCATGGTGATTATGGTACAATGTATAAATTGTCTAATCACTGTGTTGTACACATGAAACTAATACACTGTCATCTATACTTCCTTAATAACAAAATGAAGAGTAAATTTTTTAAGAAAAAATTCAAACAAGATACTCTTAATATTGTCTGTAATATAAGGACTTGAATTAGAATAGATGATCCTTAAATCATACCTTGATTTCTAATCTGTGTATTTTAGTCTATATTTCTTTTATAAGTTTAATCAGCTCTCAGTAGAGTCAATTCTGCTATAACACTTATTTTGAAAATGAGAATTTTTATTATAGATTAGTATATATAACATATATTAGAGAACAAACATAAAGCAAATGGTGCATTTGCTTATGTCCCTTTCTTTCTAGAGAAACATTAGATAAATGCAGAAAAGTGCAGCCAGCTGAAAACCACTTAGAACTACCCAGAATGCACACATCCCAGTACACATCCCAGTCACTCATAAACTTAATTTATCCGTGCATTATGAGCCGCACCTATCCACATTTGGTGTTACAACTTTCTGATTGATATCAGATCACCCTCGTACCACGCTTCACAAGAACTCTTAAGATGCATCCCTTTCTGCACCCAGTTCTAGGCAAACCCTAGGTTTTTTTATGAGGTAAAGTGCCATACTGGTTGTAGTTTCGATGTATATCTTAACCATTTAACACCTATAAAACTGCTGCCATTTTTATTAAGCTCCTGCTTTAAAAAATAATAATTATTAGTATCCTTTTGGAGTACTGTACCCATAACTACATGTTTCCCCCCAAACCCTGTGGTTTTTATCACACGATTTGGGTAGCATAGAGATTTTTAGGAACACTTAGGTCTTCTTGTAGCTGAGCAGGCTCGAATGGATTTTGGCATGATAAAATTCTTGGAGGCAGGTGCAGAGAACATTTGGCATATCTTAGGGTTGTTTTCTGTGAATGTTGTCAGCCTAGCATGCTTCTTCCTACTTTGCATTTTTCCAGTGGCTCTGTAGGATTGCCTTGGACTAATCATTTCTCAAATCTCAGAATCTTAGGGAAAGTTATATGACAGATTCTAAGGTTCAGATTAAAACATGGAGATGGTGGCATAACCCAGCTGGCTCAGTCAGTAGACCATGTGACTCTTGATCTCAGGTTGTGACTTCAACCCCCAGGTGTGGTGTGGAGTTTATTGAAAAAAAAAAAAACAAAACCCGTGGAGATAATATCATATTTTTTGGTATAAAACTTTGTCAAATGAATCCAAATGTGATCATTTTTATATTTACCAAAAAATTCACTAAATCTTCATTATATGAAACCAGGAAGAATGCTGGTCTGGTTTGGCAGAAGGAAAAGGAGATTTTAATCTTCAGAAGTGATAGGTAGTATAGACTGCCAGCTTGTTCGTTCTTCGTGTCTGCTTATTTGGGCCTGGGAATTGGAGTTTGCGTTTTTGTTTCTGATTCTCCTTGGGCTTCTGACTTTTGGCCAAGGCAGTTCCAGCTGATGCTGTTCTGGGTATCCTCCTGCTACTCCCTGCTGGGATGATGTCTGTTTCACCACTGAATGTGAGCTCTAGAACACTGCGTGATTCCTCCAGAGAATGGAGCATGATTGGGTGGGAGTTTGGAGCTGAGCTGGGGCTGAGCTGTCCCAGGGTCGCCTGCTGGTTTCTAGCTGTGTTACCTGTTGTCCACATGGCCAAAATTTGTCCCAAGTTGTAAAACAGAGCTCCTCTCTAGCTTCTTCACTAGATTTTTCCCATTAAATCGTAGCCAGTTGAAAGCTTCCTGGGCACATCAAGGTAGTTAGGGAAGGTCAGATGATCATGCTCAGAACTTACGCACTTGGCTGGTGCCCTGAGCATTATATATCTTTAACTCATGTTTATTCTTTTTTGTTTGTTTGTTTGTTTGTTTAAATAGAGGGAGGCAGGGGAAGGACCGAGTTAGAGGGAGAAAGAGAATCCCAAGCATACTCCATGCCCAGCTCAGAGCCCATCTCGGAGCTCAATCTCACAACCCTGAGATCACGACCTGAGCCAAAATCAAGAGTCAGATGATTAACTGAGCCACCAGGCACCCCAAACCCGTGTTTATTCTTAAACATATAGCTGGGGACTCTGTACTCCTCAAATTCATATGTTGAAGTTCTAACACCCGACATGACTATTTGTGGAGACAAGGCCTGTGAAGAGTTTGGTAAAAGTTAAGTGAACTCATAAGCATGGAGTTCGAATTCCACAGGGATCATGGCCTTCTAAAAAGGGGAAGAGACACCAGAGATCTCTTTCTCCTCATGTGAAAAGCCTGTAGCTGCCTGCAAGCCCAGAAGAGAGTTTTCACAGGACGTGGAAATGGCCTGCACTTTGATTTTGAACTCCCTGTCCTCTAGAACCCTGAGAAACAAATTTCTATTGTTCAAGCCACCCAGCTTATGGCATTTTGTTAGTGTAGCCCAAGCATACTCATACACATACACAGTTTCTTTTATAACCTTAATGGAGTTCTGATCGAAGAGAGGAAACCTATGAAACATTAATGTTGGAATACAAATGTTAATAAGGAGCATGAAATAAAAATCTTGCTAAAAACCTCGAGATTGTCCTGGGCAGATAGATCCTAAAGCTGAGTTGATTAGCGTTCTCATATTGCATATCAGTTGCTAAAATATGAAACACAATGTCTACTCCATCTACTTAGGTTCTTTATTTACTGAGAATAAAATTATTCATACCCATTGTATAGTTTATTTGTCAAGATGTATAAACAAATAGAAACCTGAAACCATGAAAATTACCAAAAAAAGTTGTTTAAGCATACGATGCAAACATTTCACCTATCGGATCAAAAAATTAGTTTGCTAATTTTTGAAATAATATTGTGTAGTTAAACCCCAAGGTATATGTTCATATGTGCTTGATCCTAAAATAAAGCGGATATAATGTTATTTTTTTCCCACAATTGATCACTTATTTATCTCATATTACACACAGGGTAATAGTAATAATACTACTACAACAAAAATATTTAACTGAGAAGAGTTAATTTTTTTTTAAAGATTTTATTTACTTATTTGACAGACAGATCACTAGTAGGCAGAGAGGGAGGCAGAGAGAGGAGAAGCTCAGCAGAGAGCCCAGTGCGGGGCTCGATCCCAAGACCCTGAGATCATGATCTGAGACGAAGGCAGAGGCTTAACCCACTGAGCCACCCAGGCTCGGGAGAAGAGTTAATTTTTTAATTTTGTTTATGATCTTCCCAAACTCCTTTATACTTGGAGTTGCACACTACATGTCTTATTCTGTCTCTTTTAAATCCCATTTAATTTTAGCTGTACTAGTAATAATATGTTTTATGCCCACACAAGTCCTTATGTTGTCTTCTTGGTTGTCTGAAACTTATTCTATAATAGATTCTTAGTAAGACATCATTGTAGGGACGCCTGGATGGCTCAGTCAGTTAAAGCATCTGACATTTGGTTCCTCTCAGGTCCTGATCTCAGGGTTGTGAGATCAAGCCCTGACTTGAGCTCCATGCTCAGGGGGGACTCTGCTTGTCCCTCTCCCTCTGCTCCTTCCCTGCTTACTTGCACTCTCTCAATCTCTCTCAAATAAATAAATAAATAAAATAAAATCTTTTACAAGAAAAGATTTCATTGTAACAGTATTTCCTGAGTTAAGAGTTTGTGGACTTTATACTTGATAGTAATTTCTGTGAGATATTAACTCCTTGGTCCACATTTTTTTCATTGACTATCTTAAACATAATACTCCATTTTGATCGTAATAAAGCATTCCTGCCAAAGAGCTTAATGATAACCTAATTTTCTTTTGTTTGTAGTTCACTGCTGTTCCTGCCTAAATATCCGCTTTCTGAAATTTTTTTTTCTTTTTCTTAAAGGCCAGTAATTTTGTCAAAATAGGCATTGAAATAGGCTTTTCTAGGTCAGTATTCTCATATGAAGCATGTGGTATTCTCTTTTATTACGTAGTTTCTTTTTCTTTTTAATTTTGATTTCAGGACTGTTTCTTACAATTATATTTTTAGCATTGCTTATATTTCTTTTTTAATTATATTTCTTTTTATATTATGTTTTACAGTGTTATGTTAGTTTTGGGTGCACCATATGGTGATTCAGCAATTCCAAACATTGCCCAGTGCTTATCACAACAAATGCATTCCTAATTTCCATCACCTATTTCACCCCCCCCACCCCTCCCATCAGGTTTGTTCTCTATAATTAAGAGTCTGTTTCTTGGTTTGTCTCTCTCTCTTTTTTCCCATTGCTTGTTTTGTTTCTTAAATTCCGCATATGAGAGACATCACGTGGTATTTGTCTTTCTCTGATTGACTTATTTAGCTTAGCATTATACCCTTATCTCCATCCATGTCATTGCAAATGGCAAGATTTCATTCTTTTTTATGGCTGAATCATATTTTGTTGGATTTATATACAACATCTTTATCCATTTATCTGTCGATGGACACTTGGACTGCTTCCATATTCTTGGCTATTGTATATAATGGTATAATAAAGATGGGGTGCATGTACCCCTTTGAATCAGTATTTTTGTATTCTTTGGTTAAATACCCAGTAATGCTGTTCCTGGATTGTAGGGTAGCTTTATTTTTAACTTCTTGAGGAACCTCCACATTATTTTCCATGGTGACCGCACCAGTTTGCACTGCCCTCAACAGTGCAGGAGGGCTCCTTTTTCTCCATACCCTCACTAACACCTGTTGTTTCTTGTGATGCTGATTTGAGCCATTCTGACAGGTGTGAGTTGATTTCTCATTGTAGTTTTGATTTGCATTTCCCTGATGATGAGTGATGCTGAGCATATTTTCGTTATCTTCTGGCCATCTGTATTTCTTCTTCGGAGAAATGTCTGGTCATGTCTTCTGGCCATTTTAATAGGATTAATTGTTTTTTGGGTGTTGGGATGTACAAGTTCTTTATGTTTTGGATACTAACCCTTTACTGGATTTGTCATTTGCAAATATCTTCTCTCATTCAGTAGGTTGCCTTTTAGTTTTGTTGATTGTTTCCTTCACTGTGCAGACGCTTTTTATTTTGATGTCCCAGTAGTTTATTTTTGCTTTTGTTTGTCTTGCTTCAGGAGACAGTTCTAGAAAAAACGGTTGATTTCAAAGAGGTTACTGCCTGTGCTCTCTTCTAGGATTTTAATGGTTTCCTGCCTCATATTTAGTCTTTAGTCCATTTTGAATTTCTTTTCCTGTATGGTGTGATAAATTGGTCCAGTTTCTGTCTTCTGCATGTTACTGTCCAGTTTTCCCAACACCATTTGTTGAAGAGACTGTGTTTTTCCCACTGCATATTCTTTCCTTTTTTGTTGAAGATTAATTGACCATATAGTTGTCAGTTAATTTCTGGGTTTTCTATTCTGTTTTATTAATCTATATGTCTGTTTTTGTGCCAGTGCCATACTGTTCTGATTACTACACCTTTGTAATATGTATGTTACTTTTAAATTTAAATTCTAGGAAAATCATTATTTTTCTTATAATTTTAAAGTAAATTAAACAGCGTGTATCACTTATTAAATGGGGAAAGTTTGAAATTTGTCTTTGTACATAATGAATATTATTAAAATTATATTAAATGAACTTTATGATAAAATCTTTAATAATGTATTGATCTCAAATGAATGCTTTATTTTAAATCCCTTATCATACACCATGCAAAGAGGATGAAATGATTTAAAGATTTCCTAAGGGGTTTCCAGTGATTATACATGATGGTGAAAAAAGGGTTTCTGAGTAAAATATGAATGCACAATGCTAGGCTGAAAGATTCCCGAAGGCCTCTCTGTAGAGGCTACAGTTCTCAGTTATCTCTTGAACAAAGCAGATTTAGAAATACAAAAATGGATAGGAAGAAGAGACTACTTAGGAAGTATAAACAAGACACTCCACTTGGAGCTCAGTAAGTACAGAAGGCCTCATTTAGCTGAAAAAGAATGAGGTTTCAGTTTTCAGACACAGTCTGCCTCATAAGATAACATGCTTGTTGGCAGCAGTAGAACTGTTGGTTTTTGAAGAAATATATACAAAATACATATTTATTAGTTGCTTTGATTAAAAACAAAACTAATCTAAATGCCTGTCTTTCTATTCACAAGGGTCCTCTTAATGTCATGCCAAAAATATGCCCCAACTATCCATGCTTCCCAGGTTTAATCGGAGATGGTTTACATCTTGAGTACTTCACAATTAACTGCTTTGGTTAGTCTTGGCAAATTACATAACCAAATTATTGATCTGTTTTCTAATGCCTCTACAAAATTATGCTGACAAAATGCATACAAAGGAAATTGCAGCTGGAATTTCAGGGTACCCATGTTCTCTTTGTGTTGAGGGGGGAAGTGATTACACCACTTTTTGGGAATCATTCTATTTCAATCAATTTTTTGAGCATAGGTCTAGTTAGGGGTTAGCGTGTGGGACGTATATGCTGCTGTGTCCTGAGCCGAGTGACTAATTAATAGCCTCATTGGAGCTTTCAGGCAATGATTTCCCACACTGCAGTCTTTCACCACTCAGGAACGAGGCTCCTTGGGAAAAGGGAGACCCAGGGTTTAATCTGAATAAAGATGGAATTAACCAGTCATCATTCCAAGTAAACCTAGGATATAGGGAAGATATTGCTGTGCTACCAAGAAGGTAGCAGTTGGGATGTCTGTACTGAAGATTCTGCAGATAAGCTAGTGGGTTGGGAAGGAAGGAAGAAAGGATGGATGGAAGGATAGATGGATTAAGAAAACTAAGAGCTTGCAAGTTCAAAATGCTTTCCCTCTTCTTTCTCCACACAGAGAGGACACAAAGATTCAGGTAAACTTCTCCCCCTCCTTTAGCTGTATTCTTTTGTTCTAAGGAATATAATGGTATTTATTTATTTCCTTAAATGTAAGCTCTTTCATTTTGCCTGCTACAGCTGAGTGACCTCAGGCTATTTAGCTTGAAAACCAAAGGATTTGGTTGTTTAAAAGGCATTAGCATCAGAAAGGAAGGTTGCCTGGTGTGCTGGAGAAGGTAACTTTGCAGAAGGAGGCTGGGCTGGTGGTGAGGGAATTTCAGAGTGCTAGAGAGTCTTTGTTCCCTTGTTGAGCAGTTAAGAAATAAAGCCATGCTCTCCAGTATTGCTGACTATCAAGTTCTCTTTCTTGATTTGGAGTGAAGTCTTTTGCAAGTGTCTGTGGCTTCTTCATGGTTGTCAGTAAATGGGTGCCTGAGCCCGGCTAGTGATGCCTTCTACTTTTGTAGTTATCACAACTTCTTCAAACTTTTTCCTGTGTTAAGGCTTCTAGAATTACGCGATGCATAAGCTGTGTGGGGGATGTGGTGGAAGAAAGAGTTCTGGCCAGAGTCAGGAAACTGGCTTTCGGGTGCCATCACTACTCTTAATGGACTGCTCCTGAGTTGTTCCCTTTCCCTAAGTTACCTCAGCCTCATTAAGCTTTAAAATATGGTGCCTTGATTCTAATAGTCCTTATTTTTCTGCTTGCATTTGTTAAGTCCAAAAGCTCCTACCTGTGATGGGAGTAGCTCCCAGAAGTGACTGGAGGGAAAGAGTATTCCAAGACATCTGCCCCGGCTGGGATGCTTTTTAGTTAACAGCAATTGTTTGCCTTTACCTTGAAAATACTTTGCAAACCCCCAACGCATATAAAGATCCTATAGTATAGAAGAAACACCATAGTGGGCACTGATTTCTGGAAATGGGCAATCTGAGATAGAGTCAGGTAGTGTCAATGTCTCATCCCCAAGTGACCTACTGGTGAGGTAGAAAGCAGTCTCCTCTCTGAGGTTGCAGAAGAAAAGTTAGCATTTCCCCAGGAATGATGACATGGCCTTTTGTGCCTCCATTCCTTATCTTTCCCCATCCCTCTCCTTCTCTTCCTTTCATTTAGTCATTTATAAGCATTCTCTCAATTTTGCAGCTCTAACATTATGAGTATTGTCCTTAACAATGGTGGTATATTTTGAAAATAAGGGATATACAGAGAGAGGAAGTCATGGAGAGACTTAATCCAGTGAGATTTGTATTTCAGGGTGTATATAATTGTAAGAGAAAGGATTCCTCCTTTTTATTTTTTTCAGGTGGTTTATTTTAGCCCTAATTATCTATTTCCCCTTTGCTCCTCAGACTCCTGGTAGGTAAGCTCCCTGAAGAAAAAGTCCAGCTTATGGAGAAAAATTCCTTTGCTCAGAGAATGAGGACATTGTAGTTTCTTGGAGTTGAAAGAGCCACAGAGTAAAAGCATTATTTTTCTTTTCTTTTTTTTAAAGATTTTATTTATTATTTATTTGACAGCGAGTAAGAGAGAACAAGTGGACAGTGAGGGAGGGCAGAGGGAGAGGGAGAAGCAGACTCCCAGTTGAGCAGTGAGACCGATGAGGGACTCAGTCCCTGGACCCTGAGATCATGAGGTAAGCTGAAGGCAGATGCCCAACCAACTGGCCACCCAGGCGCCCGAAGCATTGTTGTTCATAGAGGTATTCAACACCCGTGACTAATGCATAGATTTTTCCTGAATGAACACAAGCTCTGAGAGGTCTCAGTGGAGGCTCAATGTCTGGGGACACCACTGGGGGATCTGGTAGTCTCAAATCTTGATTAGCCAGGAAAAGAGGACTGTGGTAAAAGCAGGCCAAGGAGGTGGGCATTGGGTCTCTGCAACCACATCCCCAGCAAGTGCATGTGACCGGTTTGGCAATTCCTTAATTCACTGATCTATTCCCCATGGTTTGTGGAGCTCTATGCTGGCTCTCTCCTACTACTGGAATTGCTCCATCAGTCAACAAAACAGACCTCCTCCTCTCTTGGGAATTCATTCTAGTGGGAGAACGGGAGAACTTTGGTCACTTGCATATACATATGCACACACACACACACACACACACACACAGTCTAAAACAGGATGTCTTCTAAATGGTTACTGGACACCTCGATTAAAAATACTGGGCAAGGAAAACAGGATCTTTGCCCTCATGTAAGCAGAATGTTTCACAAATAAGGGGTAGACTAGTGATGCCTGGGTGGCTCAGATGGCTAAGCATCTGCCTTTGGTTTGGGTCATGATCCCAAGGTCCTGGGTAGAGTCCCACGTCCGGCTCCCTGCTCAGCAGGGGGTCTGCTTCTCCCTCTGCCTGCCGCTCTGCCTGCTTGCTCTCTCTTTCTGGAAAATAAATAAAGAAAATCTTAAAAAAAAAAATAAGGGGTAGACTATCAAAAAAATCTTCCTCTGGGTATGTGTTAATTTTCCTTCTCCCTTCCTTGGTAGGGTATAATTGGTTAATAATTTGGAATGGATCAGGGCAGCAAGTAGTGAGCCATACATATTCAACTGGTGGCATGAAATGATGGGAAAATGTGAAGTTGTAGTCCCCGTACATTCTTTGTGTTGCCTGAGATTTTAGGCAATGATGAACTATTTGTGCTTTAACTCACACTGTTTAAAAAAGTCTGTAAACTGCTTTAATCCTGTGTTCAGTAAGTGTAATATTGTGAATCTTCCTTTTAACAGATCCAGCAACAAACACTGATTCATTTCATACTCTGTGTAAAGTGCTGCTGATACAAAAATAAATAAGAAATGATTCCTAACCTTAAGGGTTTAGTTTGTGTAGCTCTGTAGGTGTAAGTGTAGGAGATGGGGAAACTGAACTCTGAATATGAACCACCCAGTATATATCCAGGGCGTCCTTTTCCAATAAATTTCTACTATAAACATGTCTACTAGTGCCACTTACCATTTCTAAGCAAGTATATATATATTCTGAGATAGATTCTGAGAATATGAGTGTTATGGAAACACTGGATTTGCTTATATTAGTGTTTTCTGAACTTTATTCAGTGAGAGAATGTTGAAGGTTATGGGGGAGGGGGAGAAAGTAGGAGACAAGAAGGCATTTCCATGTCAAGTGAGTTTGGCAAACATTGGGCCAAATGAAGGAAGCAGGATTTTTATTTTTTTTATTTTATTATTTATTAAAGATTTTATTTATTTATTTGACAGAGAGATAGAGGTCACAAGTAGGCAGAGAGGCAGGCAGAGGGAGAAGGGGAAGCAGGCTCCCTGCTAAGCAGAGAGCCCTAAGCGGGGCTCGATCCCAGGACCCTGAGTTCATGACCTGAGCCGAAGGCAGAGGCTTAACCCACTGAGCCACCCAGGTGCCCCAGGAAGCAGGATTTTTAACGTGGATTTTCCATAATCTTTGATTTGCTGGTATACATTGTGAATCTCCAGCATGGGTTTTAGCAGTAGTTTCCAAATCTGGTGTCCTAATCACAAATTCCTGAGCTCCATAGGTTCAGTGAATCACAATTTGGGGAGGTGGGGCACTGGGGAATTTAATTTAAAATACATTTTGGAGGGGCGCCTGGGTGGCTCAGTGGGTTAAGCCTCTGCCTTCGGCTCAGGTCATGATCTCATGGTCCTGGAATCAAGCCCCACATTAGGGCTCTTTGCTCAGTGGGGAGCCTGCTTCTCTCTCTCTACCTGCCTCTCTGCCTACTTGTGATCTCTCTGTCAAATAAACAAATAAAATCTTAAAAAAAAAAAAAATTTGGAGAGTACTTTGAGGCAGGGAATTCCTCTGTTCCAGCATTGGACTGAGGCACCTTTGAAGTGTGGGATGCAGCCCTCCCCAGCTTATTCAATACCAGAATTCCTTTTATCCAAGAAATGCATGTTGACATTTATGGAACTAACAGTTTAGAAAATGCTGGCCCACGCACTCTCTCACTAAAGGCTGAAAGCAAAAAATGATCCTTTGCAAGTTTATTGGTTTGGGACTTTCCTTTGAGCTGTGTATTTCGCTTGTGGCGGTGGTTCCGATAGCACTAAAGATCAAGCCTGTTTTCTGAACCCACACTGATGTGTTACTTAGTTTTTCCAGTGGCACTTATTTCATTATATTATCCTTGGACTTTTTTGTTGTTGTTGTTCTGTTTTACAACACACATTTCCACAGAGGTTGAATGCAACATGCTGTCGTAAACTTTGTTTTGTCCTCTCACTTTGCTAGGGAATAATGCTTTTAAAAGTTTCATTCATAAAACCCAAATCCCCAGAGATAGGAAAATGTGTAATTAAGGAGTATTTGCTAGTTTTGGCATTAAATAGATGCGTCTTCAAAGAGAGGAGAGAGTGAAGTATCTCATTTTTAAAATTTGATTGTTTGGGGGACTGGATTCTAGATTGTTAATTTATTATGCTGTGAGGGTAACAGTGGCATAATTAAAGTGTTAAAAGTTGGCAAATATCATATGAAAAATGCCAGTCCTGAAAAGAAGATAATTTTTCTGAAAAAAGAAAAAAAGAAAAAAGTGGGAAAGCCCTCCACAGAGGCCTAACTTTCTCTTCATACACAGAGGATGCCGCATTTGGAGACGTGGCTGTGGAGCGTGCGTGCCCCCCGCAGACTTCCGGGCGCTCCCCGCAGACTTCCGGGTGTGTGTTGACTGCCACACGGCGCGGGGTGTGGCAGTATGTGGGGCGGTGATGAGACGCTCCAGTGGTCACTCTGGTCCCAGGCTTCCGCCTCAGGCTAAAATGAAATACAACCTGCTTTTCATTTTGAGTGTTCTTCCCTGTGGGAAACCTTTTAGCAAACCCACACGAGAGTTTCGGCTCCCTTCCTTCCGGGACACGGGAAACCAGATGACCACTTTGGCTCGAGCGACTGGACCCCTGAGATCAGAGGTAGATGAAACGACTGTGAAAATTTCTGTGCAGTCGTCAGAAACCTTAATTGCTCAAGCGCAGACTCGGGCTGAATGTAGGCCTTGCCTTCAGGCCCGAGGAGGCCACGTGAGTGTCAGAGAACACAGTGCCCTGAGTCCATGAACGGTGGCCTCGAACCCGCGTCCTGATGATGATAATGGATCCGAAGAGCCTCTGAAGAAAGGCCAGTTATCTCCGACAGTCGTGCAGGCTGGTTCTCTGGGTAGGTTAGACGGAGGCCCTCACGGAAGACCGCCACCAGGCCTCGGAAGATGGTTCTCGCTGAGGTATTTTAGGAACAGGGGCCTTTAATCTGCTAACCTTTAAAACCATTTCGGGAACTAACTAACTAACTAACTAACTAGAACACCCATTTCGGGCTTGTTCGGTAAGTTATGGCAAGGCTCTGGGGAGGTGTCTCCGGAATCTGAACATTCTCTGGGGATGGTTGTCTGACACTTGGGGCAGGTGACGGCCCTACACCTTGTGAAGTCATTAAGGTGCAGTTAGGACAGGCTTGACCTGATCTTTTCTGATTTGCTTGCGGGCTCTGACAGCTCCACACAGCTGTAGGGTCCCGAAGACACTTCTTCTCTAGCTCCCTGTAGCACAAACAGTGAAAATATTCTGCTCCCTGTGGCTAACGCTGCCTGAAAGAAATTTTTTTGCTGAGAAAAGATGGAAGGCCCTCAGGTTGACGGCTGTACTTAAGGTAGAAGCCTGGGCCCTACTATTATCCATGACTCCCTGGGTGTACAGAATGGGTATAATTCCTTTCCTCCTTCTTCTTCTTCTTCTTCTTCTTCTTCTTCTTCTTCTTCCTCTTCCTCTTCCTCTTCCTCTTCCTCTTCCTCTTCCTCTTCCTCCTCCTCCTCCTCCTCTTCCTCCTCTTCCTCCGCTGCTGCTGCTGCTGCTGCTTCTTCTTCTTCTTCTTCTCCTCCTCCTCCTCCTCCTCCTCCTCTTGTGCTTTAATTGAAGGCAGACATTTTCTCATCCTGACAGGTAACCCCTTATCTTAGCTTCCATTTGACATGTGGCTAAAATGGCCCTTCTGGAATGCAGGACGATGGCGTGTCTGCAGCTGCTCGAGTGACATAGATTAAGGGTCATTCTTTATTTGTGCGGAAGTGTCCATTTCTTTTGTGCATGCCTAAGCCCTTTGTAACTTAGGGTCCGGTTTCCAAGCCATATCCATTGTTGGCAAAATAGTTTATTTAAAATTTTTTTAAAAGATGTATTTATTTCAGAAAGAGAGAATGAGAGAGAAAGAGAGAGTGGAAGGGAGGGGCAGAGGGAGAGGGAGAGAGAATGCTCTAGCAGACTCTCCACTAAGCACAGAGCCAGATTTGGGGCTCAATCCCAGGACATGAGCTGAAATCAAGAGCCTGAGTCATCCAGGCACCCTGGCAAAATATTTTAAAACAAAACAGAGCTTCTCGAGTGGGCAATGTAATATTACCATGATCACTGAGCACAGGGTCACACAGGCCCATCATAACTAACTATGTGATTTAGAACAAGTAATTTAGCTAGTAAGCCTCAGTTTCCCCATCTGCCCATCTGAGAAAACTGGCTAGTTAAACCTACCCTGTAGGGTGAGCTTAAGATGGAATGAGACAGTGATTTTAAAACACCAGTGTCAGGTACATAATAAGTACTTTATAAATGATACTATGATTGCTGCTTGCAATTAACTGTACTAACATAAAATATATATATTTTCTATCTTCTTGGAAAACAGGGGTCTTTTATTGATTTCCTTTGTGATAAATGATACAAATATGAACATAGACTAGAATTTCTGAATTAACGCATCTGCTCTCAGGAAATTGTCTTATGTTTCTGGCTATGAATTGAAAACAGAATAAAGATGGGTTCCTGGGTGGTTTAGTTGGTTAGGTGTCTGCCTTTGGCTCAGGTCCTGATCTCAGGGATCCTGGGATGGAGCCTCACATCAGGCTCCCTGCTCAGTGGGGAGTCTGCTTCTTCCTCTCCCTCCCACCCTCCCTCCTGTTTGTGTCCTCACTGCTCTCTCTCTCAAATGAACAAATAAAAAAAAAATCTTAAAAAAAAAAAAAGTAATAAAAAGATTGGCACTTGTCACATAAGTCAGGTTTAAATTACTGGAGGGCTTATATTCTTAAGTCTTTGGTATTCCATGGGGTGCCTGGGTGGCTCAATGGGTTAAGCCTCTGCCTTCGGCTCAGGTCATGATCCCAGGGTCCTGGGATCAAACCCCATTTCAGGCTCTCTGCTCAGCAGGGAGCCTGCTTCCCCCCACTCCCCCCGCCTGCCTCTCTGCCTACTTGTGATCTCTGTTTGCCTAATAAATAAATAAAATCTTAAAAATAAAAAAGTCTTCGGTATTCCTTAGCTTCTCTTTATGACTTTGGTTATTATTAGAGTTCTTTTCCTCCTTAGTTATATACAGATATATTTTATCTAATGCCTCATTTTGTAAGAAGATAGAAAACATTTGTGTTCTTTAGAAATGCATTTGGTAACAAGTAATAGAAAACCCAACTACGACATCTTAAACATATAGAGGTTTATCATTCTAATTTAGCAATTGTCCAGAGATGAGGGGTTGCTAGCTTTGGTTCAGGGCCTCAGCAGTATTAGGACTAATGTTTCTGTGATTGTTGTACATTTCCATCATTTTTTTTCTCCTACATGGTTGCAAAATGGCTGCCGCATTCCAGATATCCCATCTATGTTCAAGGCAGGAAGAAGGAAAGCAGAGGGGAGGGCCATGCTTTCTGTTACCTAGTATCTGAAAAACAGAAAATTTCACACCCTTCCCTCTGTCATCCATATTTCTGCCAGTTTCATTGGCCTAAACTGCAAAGGAAAACAATAATTATCATCACCTGGGGCTAGACATATGCTATCAAAAGATATATGGTGTTCTTTAAGCAGCAGTAGGACGATGAACACTGGGTAGACAAAAAATAGTCACAATACTATAGACCCCAGCTTAGTTTTTTGCAGACTGCCTTCTGAATTAGAGAGTGTAAATGCCAGGGGAAATGGCTGATCTTAATCCTTCCAGCCTCCCTTCATGTGAACTGAACATGCTTAATGTCTGTATTATTTATTTGGTGCAATGAGCAAAAAGGAAATGTTTAAACCAGTCAGTTGCCTTGCCGCCCTCTCCCCCCATCTCCATCTTTGGCTTCAGCATTATTTCTTTTCCCTTCATCACATCTATCAGGATGGTTATAGTTGGTGATGGATATAATGGATGTGATGTTGGACCATGTTCGATGATGGCTGGGTGCTCACCAAAAGGTATCTAAACAAACAAGCTTGAAGCTTGTTTTTCTTGACCCAAACACTTGGGACCAGGCACAGGCTCTGATGTATTCTCCTTGCATCATCTGTAGTCATCAAGACGAGAGCCCACCCATCCCTATCCCTACTCCCTCCCTTTTCCCCCATCCCCTTTGCAACTGCACTCTTCCCCGTCTTGCATCCCTACCCTTACTTCATCAGAAACTGGGAACTTGTTTCCTATTGGCTTATTTACCCCCAAGACTAGCTTAGAAATAGGAACCTATATTGACTCAATTGATATCTAGGTTCATGAGTCAAAGTTGAATAATTCTGTAATATTTTTATGGACTAAAGCTTTCTTCAAATCAGCAAGGATTGGCTCAGTACAAAGTAGCTGCTTTCTTATCCTGATACTATATTTGAAAAGCAAACTTGAAGTTCACTTTCCTTTACTCAGTCATTGTTAAAGCTGAAATAGGTATAACCAAAACTTTCAGATATCCCTTATGCAGTGCAGATAGCTCTCCAATAATATTTCTGAAAAGATACGGAGTTGCTTTTGCTTATCATGCAGTTTGCTACTGACTTTTTCTTTTCTGCATAAAAAGAAAAAAAATAAGACTTATGTAAGCTTCCTATTAAAAGGCACCTAGGCTGAATGGAAGATTTCCTTTTATTTAGTATTTTCTCTACTTGCAAAGCCAGGAGTCAAAACCATAGAATCAGAGATTTCAAGTTTCTTTGTAGTACAAGCAGACGGAAGTAGGGATTAGACAGAAATAGGTCACATTGTGTTTTCAAGACCAGGACAATGAGGAATTTCTTGGAGTGGTCAGACTGAGGGATTCTTCTTTGGGGGAAGAATGTTTCGAAAACGTCAGAAGCCAAGATATGTAGTGTATGACAGCCTGCAGAACACTGATTCCCAGTAAAAGGAAATTATTTGGCAAATTTTAAAAATCATTTGTCAAAAAGAGCCAGGTGGCTTTTGCCAGGATTGTTAGAAGTTGGGTTAGACATGTCCCTGCAGCTGCACGCAGCCCTTGAGTGATTTTGAGCCATCACGAGCTCCTACCCGCTCAGGACAGGGAGACAGCAGCAGTGCCCTTAGACTGGAGCTGCGGGTCCTAGCCACCATTTTTGCCAGCTACTTTACCAGCCATTTGGCAG
The DNA here is from genome assembly GCA_004024625.1 of Mellivora capensis. Classification (NCBI taxonomy): domain Eukaryota; kingdom Metazoa; phylum Chordata; class Mammalia; order Carnivora; family Mustelidae; genus Mellivora; species Mellivora capensis. The sequence goes on from PISX010024321.1 coordinate 24,575, forward strand.
TGACTTTGAGGAAGGCACTTCACCTGAAAGTTTTCACCAGTAATACAGTGGGGTTGTTCGGTCTCTGCAACATCTAAAATCAGGGTTTTCTTTCTCTGTGGGATGTGAGATTTCAGGATAATCTTGGAATTCTTGGGTTATTGCTCTGGTCCTGACCAGATAGTAAAAACAGGGAGAGAAGCAGTGGAAGCTTCCCTGGGTCCCTGTCTCTCCCTTTCTTTTCTTCTTTCCCACAGGAGGACAGGGTGTTACCCAGGAAGGCGTTATTTTCAATCTGTCATGGTCTCAGTGTGCCATGGATCCCAGTTCCTGTCTTCTTCTTGCTGTCTCTCTATCTGGGATTTAGGGACATTGTTCCCTCTCTCTATCTTCTAAGTTCTGCCCAGAGATGAAATGCTTTGAACTCCTCTAACCCACCCAGGCATGCCCTCCTGCTGGAAATCACACACACACACACACACACACACACACACACACACACCCCAGCAGCTTCTCCACTCTCTGGACACCAAGCCAAAATCAGCTAGTTGCCGGGTTATTTGATGAAAGTGATGGCCATTAGGTTGTCAGATGGTGCTGAACATCAGCACGGCTATTTGCCTTTTATTCTTTTGAAAGATTTTTATTTATTTGAGAAAAAGAGAGAATGAGCAGGGGGGTGAGGGGCAGTAGGAGAGGGTGAGGGAGAAGCAGACTCTGCTGATCAGGGAGCCAGATACGAGGTCTCTATCCCAGGACCCCGGGATCATGACCTGAGTCAAAAGCAGATGCTTAACAAACTGAGCCACCCAGGTGCCCCCAGAATTTACCTTTTTAAAGAGCACCATGCCCCCCTGAAAAGGATCTCCAGCTGAGATGTATGGAAGAGATGAGAATCACACCTTGTAGTAAAGTGCTAAGTGAAATAAATCAGTAGGAGACAGGCAAATACCGTCTGTTTTCCCTCAGATGTGGAATTTAAGAAACAAAACAAAGGAAAAAGAGACCCTGAAAAAAATGAAACAAAACAAAACAAAACCTAACCAGATCCTTCACTATAAAGAACAAACTGATGGTTACCAGAGAGGAGGTAGGTGGGGGAATGGATGAAACAGGTGATGGAGATTAAGAGTACATTTATCATGATGAGCCCTGAGTAATGTATAGAATTGTTAAATCACTACATTGTACACCCGAGGCTAATATTATACTGTATATTAATATACTTGAATTACTGAAAAAAAAGAATAATGCTTTGTCCACTGCAAAGGCTTTCACATTCATCATCACATTTATCATAATCCTCACACCCTTTTGGGATTTTATCTATTTTAACCATTGAGACTCAGAGAAGTTGAGCAGGAATTGTTCAAAGTCATCTGGCTACAAAGTGAAAAATCAAGAGTTTGCATCAAGTCTTCCCATCTAGGCTCTGGTTTCCGTGGGAGCCACCTCTTCACAAGCATCACTTTCTACTCCTCATCTTTTCTTTCCCTGTTGAGTCAAGTGTACTGGCCCCAGTACCACTATGAATTTCATAGACCTACTGACTTTAGAAGATGACTACTGACTTAGACCTAGCTCAGCCCTATGTAGGTTCAGCTTTGCAGCAATAAAACATCCGTGATCATCCCCTTTTTTGGCTTTCCCTATCTTTTAGAAGTGGATTCAGTGAGGACAGGTGTAGAACTGTATGGCAGAGAAAAGGGAGGATATCTTATACCATGACCTGGGCAGTTGTCCACCTGCTGACAGTATTTAACGTGACAAAGAAGGACAGTTTGGTGGGGTGGTGCAGGACCAGCACCTGTCTTCATGCTTTAGAAGACTGTGTTTACAGCTTTCATGTACTAGAGGCAGAACGGTCTCCCCCCAAGATTATAGATTCTTGAAAGACCTCGAGACACCTAATAGCAAGAATGAAGAATTATAATTGTAGGCAGGCCCTCTGGAAGGCAGCTAGGACAAAGAAGCTCCTTACATACAGAGGAAAGCCCAACAGAATAACGTCAGACCTGTCCACAGAAACCTGGCAAGCCAGAAAGGGCTGGCAAGATATATTCAGGGCAATAAATGAGAAGAACATGCAGCCAAGAATACTTTATCCAGCAAGACTGACATTCAAAATAGATGGAGAGATAAAGAGTTTCCAAGACCTGCAAGGCTTAAAAGAGTATGTGAACACCAAGCCGACACTACAGGAAATATTAAGGGGGGTTCTATAAAAGAGGAAAAATCCCAAGAATATCATTGAACAGAAATATAGAGACAATCTACAGAAAGAAAGACTTCAAAGGTAACCCGATGTCCATAAAAACGTATCTCTCAATAATCACTCTCAATGTGCACGGCCTAAATGCGCCCATAAAATGACACAGGGTTGCAGATTGGACAAAACGAGAGGACCCATCCATATGTTGTCTACCAGAGACCTATTTTGAACCTAAGGATACACCCAGACTGAAAGTGAGGGATGGAGAAGCGTCTTTCATGCCTTCAAAAGAAGGCCGGGGTAGTGATTCTCATATCAGATAAATTAGATTTTAAACTAAAGACTGTAGTCAGAGAGAAGGACCTACATAATTCTTAAAGGGACTATCCACCAAGAAGATCTAACAATTGTAAATATTTATGTCCCCAATATGGGAGCAGCCAATTACATAAGAAAACTATTAATCAAGATAAAGAGTCATATTGATATGAATACATTTATAGTAGGAGATATCAACACGCCTCTCTCAGTAATAGACAGATCATCCAAGCAGAAAATCACTAAAGAAATAAGAGCATTGAATGAAACATTGGACCAGATGGACCTCATAGATATATAGAGAACATTCCATCCTAAAACAACAGAATACTCATTCTTCTCAAGTGCACATGGAATCTTCTCCAGAATAGACCACATACTGGGTCACAGAACAGGACTCAACCGGTACCAAAAGACTGAGATTATTCCCTGCATATTCTCAGACCACAATGCTTTGAAACGGGAGCCCAATCACAAGGAAAAGTTTGGAAGGAACTCAAACACCTGGAAACTAAAGACCACCTTGCTTAAGAATGCTTGGATCAACCAGGAGATCAAAGACGAACGTAAGCAATTCATGGAAACCAATGAGAATGAAGACACTTCAGCCCCAAACCTATGAGATACAGCAAAGGCGGTCCTAAGGGGGAAATACATAGCCATTCAAGCCTCCCTCAAAAAAATTGAAAAATCCAGAATACAACAGCTGTCTCTACACCTTAAAGAACTAAAGAATCAACAACAAATCAAACCAACTCCACACATAAGAAGGGAAATAATCAAGATTAGAGCAGAGATCAATGAGGTAGAAACTAGAGA
>PISX010024322.1:0-28110 GCA_004024625.1 Mellivora capensis
CCCCCCTTTCCCGACCCCCCTCCCCTCAGCAACCCTCAGTTTGTTTTGTGAGATTAAGAGTCACTTATGGTTTGTCTCCCTCCCGATCCCATCTTGTTTCTTTTCTTCTTTTCCTACCCCCCTCAACCCCCCATGTTGCAACTCCACTTCCTCATATCAGGGAGATCACACTTGTGTTTTTTATGTCTGTTTTTTGTTTTTTTAGAGAGAGGGAGAGTGTATGAGGGGGACGGAGGGGCAGAGGGAGAGGGGATGAGAGAGAGAGAATCTTAAACAGGCAACATGCTTAGCACAGAGCCCAATGTGGGGCTTGATCTCATGACCCCGAGATCATGACCTGAGACAGAATCGAGACTCTGAAGTTTACCTGACTGAGCCGCTCAGGATCCCCTCACTTAGTACTTTTGAAGGTCAGACTACCTCTACCCAGGCCCCAACATTCAGTCATTTCTTTGTTCCTTCAGCAAACCTAAATCCACCTCACAAAATGCAGAGTTGTGCTAGTATTACAAGGTTAATAAGAGGGCCAGGTAGGCTAGGCTCAGAGGATAGAAGAAAATCATTCATCTTGTTATATCCCAGTTTACATAATTAAATGGTTTCATTTTGGGGGTGGAGTGGGCCTGTGCCAGGTAGCCCTCCCACACACCTGGGAGGGTAGGACTGGGGGAAACAAAGTGGTGAGAGGGAAATGAATAGAGTCAGACTGCAGAAGGCAAAGTTCTTGTATGTAAGGAGCTGCTTATAGGCTAGAGAGGATAATACACCTGCAAAAAATAAAATAAGTGGCTCCAGTAGCACTGTGTTGGAGCAGGCCATCTGCTTTTCTTTCTGGAATTGGTATATTAGCTCCTACCTGGCCTCCTCACATACCATTGCATCTCTTCCAATGTACATCCCATCTTGGCCCCCAGATCTGTTCATTTTTATCAGTTACAGCTGCAAAGGGGAAACAAGTGTTAAAACTAGAAAATTCAAGGTAGGTTCAATATGGTTTGGACAGACTGCACAGCAACACAACACTAGTGACAGCAGGATGCACTGTCCTTAAGCCTGGAGTGTCGGGGAGGAGGAGAGAGATGTTACTGAAAATAGGAAGGAAAGAGAACTGTCGAGCTAGTTTCTCTGAGGGTCAGTAATATCGGAAGAGGGGTAAAACCTGTCTGAGATGATTGTGCAAGAAGGGAGCCTGAGAACAGGTACCACAACTTCACTCCCTCTCCATCATCCCTCTCACCTCCTGCTGGGGCATCTGTTGGCCAAACCAACCAGAAACCAGAGCTCAAGGGAGACTTGATGGAGCCGACAAAGGACAGAGTAGAATGGGATGGCAGGTAGATCTGCAAGGGCAACCAAGAATGTTCAGCACAGACCCTTTACTTAAAGCCCATCTGGGAGCTGGACATGCAGAGGAATGGAATTGTTTCCACCCTGGAGGAAGCCACAGTCAGCAGAAAGTTTGGAGATTTAAAAAAAACAAAAACAAAAACAAAAACAAAAAAAACTGCAAAGGAGTTCCCAATCCTGAGAATGCTGTAAGAAATTTATTTCATTTCTCTGTTCTTTCATCAGACCTTCCCTGAAGGCCTCCTCTTTGACCGGCAGATGCAGGCCCTAAGGACCCTGGGTTGCAGGGATATGTAAAAGACACAATCTGTGCTATTGTGAACTCATTATCCGTGTGCGGACAAAGACCAGCGAGGGCTAAGCCACAACACACAGAGCTCCAAGGCCTGCCTTCTCTCCAAGTATCAGGACACCCAACTCATAAAGCACAATTAGTTCTGTCCATCTTTGCGTATATTTGGATAGTAACTGGTTTGGACAGCGGCCTCTGTTCATTAGGATTAGAAACTTTCCATGTCAGTTAATTTGATTAATATCAGAGAAAACTCAATTAGACTTGTCAACTTTTTGCATATGACATTTAATATCTATTAAAATTATGTCACCTCCATCAGCCAGGGGCCTTATTTTCAGTTTCTCCAGACTGTCAACTTGAGAATGCTGAACACCCAAACAAAGGTGACGGAAAACGTTTTCCTATCATTTGCGGCACACGCTCTTAAAGCCAGTCTAACATAGTTATGTGAAAACAGTTCTCATGTTTATTTGTCCCTTGCTCCCATTTTCCTAGAGAACTATACTTGAAAGAAGAATAATATACAAGGCTGAAGGTTGATCGTTCAAGTAGTACTTAAGGCAGAGGCAGGGCAAGAGAAGGTTCATATGGGCAGGGAGAATCCCTAGGTTGGTGGCCTGTTTGGGGATTATTCATATACCCGGCTGTCACTTCCAAACAAGCACACCACTTCTGGGTTAGAATGAGGCTGTGAACTCCACCAAGAATATTATTGCGGTCCGTAATAAAATAGAGAAGAATGTAACATTCTATTTACTAGTGGACTTTCCTTATAGTAGAAGCTTTGAATTTCTAGATGGAATTACCACAAGATATGTAACTCACGTGGAAATGTAACTGTGTAGCCATATCATTTCAAAGCAGAAAAGCAGCCCAAGGATCCCTGTATTTAATGTCTGCGTTTATGTTGCTATTCTACAATAACTTTTGTTTCTGGCACCCGCTCTACAATTTGCATCCTGTCTACTGGAAAACTCAAATAATTGGCTCTTAAAAAGAGTATATATCAGATTAATTTGGAAGATCTCTTTCAAAATATACACATGCTTGCATCCTGATGCATAGATCAGGGTGGGGCCTGGACTCTCCATTTTGTAACATACACGCAGGCCATTTTAAGAGGCATCTTCACATGAGAAAGAATGTACTAGAATGTCTTCGAGTTGTGCCTGCTACTTCATACATCTGGGCATTTGGTCAAGACCTTTCATGACTATTTCTCTTGCTTGCTTGCCTGGCAAATGCCTAGGCCTTTTTTGAAGTCCAGCAACCTCTCTGAAGCCTTTTCCATCACCCTCTTTATGTTTCATATACTTTAAATACTTGCACTATCACACTGACTTGTAATGTGCATGGTGCATTTTTTTTTTCCTTTCACACCAGTCTATGAGTTCTTTGAAGGCAGGAAATGAGTCATATCTTTGAACTCTGAGATATCTGCCCTATAGTATATTTAATATAATGTAAGCAGTAAATGCTTGTTGACAAGAATTGAATTAAATGGATATTGAGGGGTGCCTGGGTGGCTCGGTGGGTTGAGGCCTCTGCTTTCGCCTCGGGTCGTGATCCCAGGGTCCTGGAATTGAGCCCCGCATTGGGCTCTCCGCTCTGCGGAGAGCCTGCTTCCTCCTCTCTCTCTCTACCTGCCTCTCTTGCCTGCTTGTGGTCTCTGTCTGTCAAGTAAATGAATAAAATCTTAAAAAAAAATGGATATTGAATATATTTAAGTTATCTATTACTTCCTTGGCTTTGTTACTCCTAATTAGACTCTATCTAAGAATCATTTATAAACCAGTTGCAAATTAAGAGATCCCATGTGGTTTAGGCTAGTTGTGGCAGTATATTATTAAAAAGAAAATGAAGGGGGTGCCTGGGTGGCTCAGTGGGTTAAAGCCTCTGCTTTCGGCTCAGGTCATGGTCCCAGGGTCCTGGGATCAAGCTCCGCATAGGGCTCTCTGCTCAGCAGGGAGCCTGCTTCCCCCCTCTCTCTCTGCCTGCCTCTCTGACTGCTTATCATCTCTGTCTGTCAAATAAATAAATAAAATCTTAAAAAAAAAGAGAGAGAAAATGAGGAGCACCTGGGTAGCTCAGTCTTTAAGCGGCTGCCTTCAGCTCAGGTTGTGATCCCAGGGTCCTGAGATGGAGCCCTGCATCGGGCTCCGTGCTCAGCGGGGACCCTGCTTCTCCCTCTCTCACTCCCCCCTGCTGTGTTCCCTCTCTCGCTATCTCTCTCTGTCAAATAAATAAAAGCCTAAAAAAGAAAGGAAGGAAGGTGGGGAGGACAACAAAAGGTCTACCATTCTAATTTTACTGGCATCTGTAAAAGACATTAATGAGATTCAGTGTAACCACTGGCACCACTCTGTCTTCCCCCTTTCTTGACATTTCATACCTTGCAGATATCCCCCTAAGTCTTTCTCTCCCTATCTCTAGTTTTCCCTATGCTCTGCCCACAGGGTTTCTCTTTTCCTCCCTTCCTCCTTTCCTGCTGCTACTGGTTCTGTGTCTCTTCCCTCACTTTCTTCCAAATTTAAGAAGGCAAGTCTTATACCTGCCCTCAGCATCCTCTTCCCACTGTTTAGTCCCATACCTTTCTGGCCCCAGTTTTGTAACCTCATCTGTGAATCAAACAAACTAATATTTCTTGTGCCCCCTCTCATTCCTCACTAATGGAGAGTCCTCTAAAAATTTGTATTTTTAAGCCTCAGATGTCAAAATAGGGTTATGAAATGAGTGATGTGTTTTTTGAGTGTTTACATTTCACAAACGAACACATTTAAGATAAAAATGGAAATGTGTTCCGACAATAATTACAGGATTTATAAAAATTCTTATTCATAGTATGCCAGAGGCAGTGTGTTTTGATACTACAACACATGTTAAACGTTGTTGTTGTTTTTTCTTCCCTCAATACATCCAGTGTATCCCTGCATCTGGCTGTCTAACCTCATTTTGAGAGAACATCAAAAAGGCTTCATTTGGGGATCATTTGTAAAGGAACAGCTCACACCAAATTTTCCATCTGACCCTAAATCCCACTACTGCTAATAAAGATCACAGAGCAAAATACACCTGGAAATATTTTGTGTCAAACCGGGGTTCAAATTATGACTCTTCAACTTCTTAGCTTTGTGATCTTAGGCAAGCAGCAAGCTTTCACTTCCAAAGAGGGCTCTCCTACCTTTGAAAAGAGAGCATCTTTTCATCCCCTGAAGGATGACTGTTTGAGTGCCTGACGCCATCAGGAAGGTACATACCAGGAGGTCCTGCGGGAGGGCCGTGGGGGCAGAACACTTACTTCCAGTGACAGACCAGCTGCTCACAGGCTGTACTACTTCAGGCAAGCTACTTAATGTCTCTGAGATTCATTCTTCTCATCTGTTAAGTGAGCATTATAAAATAATGCATTTGGGGACACCTGAGTGACTCAGTCCGTTAAGCATCTGCCTTCAGCTCGGGTCCTGATCCCAGAGTCAGAGTCACAGGATCAAGCCCCAGGTCAGGCTTCCTGCCCCACGGGAAGCCGGCTTCTCCATCTGCCTATCATCCTGCTCTTGCTCTCTCTAGCACTCTCTCAGATAAATAAATAAAACCTTTTTTAAAAAATTAAGAAAAGAATTCATTTCATAAAGCTGTTATGAGCATTAAATGGATGAAATGAGATAATGTATGAGCATATTAACAGCATCTGCATAGGTATTTAATGTGTGTGTGTGTGTGTGTGTGTGTTTAATACGATACGTGTGTCTACACTTGCTCGGAGATGTGGCATGCTTAGAAGGGTTGAAAGAATGAGAAGAGGAAAGGTTAGGGGAAGGGATTTGGCAGTGACAACCTGACAGTAGTCAGCTGGGCAGGACTCTAATATCAGTACATGTGTTATACTGTAGGGGGCACAGGCAGAACAAGGATGACTCCACCTTTGTGTGTTCAGTTCCCTGATACACCCCAGGCACTTCAAATAGAGTCTAGCACATAGTAGGTGCTCAATAAACACTTGCCGATTTCCCCATGCTAACTAGCTCACCATCTTGGATACAGTAGGTCTTCACTTAATGTTTGCTGAAAGAATGAAAATAATAATTGTAACTAACATGTATTGATCCTTTCTAATTCATGCACTCTTCTAAACTCTTTTTATGTGTAATCTCACTTAGTTGTCACTTGCACACAGCAAATTAGGCCCTTTTATCAATGCCATTTGTCAGAGAAGGGACATGAGGTACAGATAAGTTAAGTCGTTTATATGTCCACACAGCTGAAAACTGGTGAGGCCAGGATTCTGCCCCAGCCACTGTGACCCAGGCAACAGGAGCCTTAGGAATGCCAGTGATTCTCTTTGCCTCTAGTTTTAAGTTCCGTAATATCCCTGGGTTGGGGTGCAGGGGAGCAGTGTTTTTGAATGAGGAATAAGGCTTAGTTTGCTCCTGGTAATTAGAGATCATAACTTGTCCTCCCTATTACAGGAAAGAATTATTTTGAACATCAATAAAGCTAATGTGAACTATCATAAAGTATATTACATTTTACATTCTCTATACTGTAACTAATAGAACATTGACTTTGGAGTTCACAGACCTACATTCAAATTTGGCCCCTTTTTATTAGTTTTACAGCCTTGGGCAAGTCATTCTGCCTTGCCTTTCTCATCCGTAAAATATGAAATATTAGACTGACTTTTGGGGTTACGATAATCATAAATGAGATAAAGCATGTAATAAGCCAAAAAAACATTGCAGATGTAGATAGACAAGGACTAAATGTCCTATCTTTTTTGTTGTTGTTTGTTTATTTTATGTAGAGTGGTTTGTATGGTCAATGCCAATAATTAATCAGTGACTACTGTGGTTTCTTTAAAAATAGCAGGACTATGATTATAATTTCTTGAGTACCTCTTACATGCATGTCTCACGTAGAGAAACTCCGTAAATACAGCTCCTTATGCCCACACTCCTCACTCCCTTAACTCCCTGCAGGAGACCCATCTCCACTTCTTCCTCAGTCCAGTGTGCTCCCTCTGACCTCATCTAAGTGGTCCCTCTGACTGCTTTCTGCCTCATCATCTGTAAAAATAGCGTGTGTTTCCAGATTTCTGTTTTAATGAATATTTATGGTATAATTTGCACCGGTGTGAAGCACACAATGGCTCCTTTCTGCATTGTTAAAAGATCTGGAATTTTGTGTACAGGGGGAGTGGCGGGTGGGCAGTATTAGCGTCTAGTTTCCCTAGTTGCCATTAAGAAAACGTGTACTGTAAAGTTGAGTGGAGTGGGACTCCAGGGCCTGATTCATGCAGCCGAGAAGTGCCTTTGCAAAGACTTTTGTTTTTGTCTTTCAGTTACACATTTTGTTCCAGGAAACTGCTGATCCCATTTGAGTTAAATATTAACTTTAGAACATTTTAGCAACTCATTAAGTCTTTTTTTTTTTTTTTCTCACTTCACTTGCAGGTGGAGTTCATTACAGTCAAGCTGGAGGGAGTCCCTGTAATAAATTAATTCTCTCTCTCTCTCTCTCTCTCTCTCACACACACACACACACACACACAGACACTGTCCTTGTAAGAAGCCTGAGACAGAATTAGCATTCTACATGTAGACCAGGGGTTCTCTAGGTGGGGCAAGGGATGTTGAGCAACATCTAAAGGTATTTTAGGCCATTACAATTTAGGAGGAGCTACGGGCATCCGATAAGTAGTGGCCAGTGATAGTGCTAAATACCCAACAATGCATGGCAAAGTCCCCAACAATGCAGAACTACCCAGCCCCCATGTCAGTAATGCCAAATTTGAGAAGTATTTTATCAATGACTCTGTTTCCAAGACTGTATATAGCCAACCCTGGAGAAACGTAATGTCAGGCATTACACTAATTTATTTCCTGGCTTTAAGGAGCTTGAGACCAATGTTGAATGTTTTTAAATACTTATAAGCCTAAGTTTGAATCCTAGTGGCTATGTGACCTTGGACAAGGTCTTCCCATGTCTTCCCATCTGATACTCAGTTTTCTATTTTTTTTTTAAGTGATAATACCTACCTTAGAAATCTTTTATGCAGATTACATGCACTAATGTATTTAGAACCTTAAATATGTCTGATACAGAGGAGGCTCCTGAAAAATACTATAACTGTATCTTTTTAATAATCATGTAACTGAAAGGATTATCAGAGACCCTTGACATTGGCCTGCACACTCCAAGTACTAAGTTTCCATGAAGACTCAGGGCTGCTCTTTCATTCATACACAATGTCCATTGTCAAAAGGACGACGTAAAATAGAGATATGTGCAGAGGCTTGTGAGGGCATCCCAAGGGGGCATATAACCATACCTAAGAGAAGGGGAAACAAATACACAGGAAGAAGACTGACTTAAGTTTAAATTTTTATGACTCTGAGTGAGTTATCTAACATAGTCTCAAAAATCTGTTAACTTATTCTACTTTCTCATTGGCTTCAGGCTTTATTCCTTCCACAAACTGTTGATATTCCTATCATTAGCAATTGCACTGATGTTTTAATTAAAATTTGGACATTCCATCCAATTTCAGCCACCTGCTGTCTTTTATATCCACTCATATTTCAAAAGCACAGAAAACTCCCTTTTTTTAGAAGTTGGCCATATCCACTGTGATTGGAACAAGAAGCCCAGAAAGGCTGTGTTGATGGAGCTTGGCAAATGTCCATTGATCTGGGTTCAGGCCACATTTGTGACTTCCACACACCCCAAAAGTATAGATCCAGAAGGGTGTCCTTAATTACAACAATTACAGGGAAATCTCTAGTTGAAGGTATTTACTGTTAGTGGTGTAAGGTCAATCATCTCATTACTTATGAATCTATTTGTGTTCCTTTTAGCAACTGAGTAGATATTTAGATCAATGTATTCTTAGCCTGCAGTTTCTTACTCCTGATGAAGACACTGAACTCACATTAGAGTGGTAAATTAAGTTTAAATGAGAAATGGTATGCCATCTATTTGGTCAGCAAATAATGATATTTCTGATTTGTAGCTATTATAGAAAATTAAAAGAAGAGATGAAATTATAAACTGCCACAATACACAAAAAGATTTGATGAGAAAGGTTGGAAATAACTCTATGATTTCTACCTAAGGTTAGAGTATTTACTACTGTGTGTCCTTTGTATTGTGCTCAGCTGTTGGATATATGGCAGCTATACATGCATTGTGTGCATGTGTCTCATGTTCTACTGTGAATACTTAAGGGGCAGGATCAGAATTTGAATCATCTTAATACACAAAATACCCAGCACTATACCTCGCATACAACAGGCATTCTGTAACTGTTTGTCGAATAAATTGTTTATGGTCTCATATTAGGACCTAGGACACTGTGGACTCTGTAGCTTATCACCCGTTTATCCAGTTGGCCAATGCAAGACCTTGTAATCATTCTCGACCCCTCTCTTTTACCCACTCCACACTCCACATCCAAGCCATCAGTAAGTTATGTCAGTACTACTTTCAAAACACATTTTCAAATCCATTAGTTCTCTCCACTTCTACTTCCTCTCTCATCCAAGCTATCACCATTTCTCACCTGAACTGAAGTTCTCATCTGAACTTATCTTCCAGGGACCAGACTGAGTCAGATGCTCCTCTGATCAACATCTTTAAGGAGCTCTTTATCTCACTTACTATGAAAGCTGAAATCCTTACAAAGAAAAACACGACCTGGAACATTGATACTTCTCTTTTTTATTCACTCTGTTCCAGATGCACTGGACTTTCTGTTGTTCTTCAAAATACAAGCAAGTTCTCATCTTAAAATGTTCACCTTTTCTGTTCCCTCTGCCTTGAATAGTCATCCGTAAAAATGCTCTTGATTCATATATTTTCTTTAGATCTCTGCTCTGTACCACTCTACCTAATTATGGTAGCCTCAATCAGTCTTTATTCTATTTTCTTGTCTTACTGTTAATTCATAAGTTATTCCATCCATCCATGCTAGGGTAAATACTGTCTGTTCCCTAAAATGTAAGCTCCTGTGAGGAGAGACATTTTTAGTTCACTGCTGGAGAAGAGTGGTACTTGGGAGCTGCTCAGTCATATGCTGAATGAGTGAATGGAAAGAAAGGAGGCCAGTGTAGTTGGACCATAGGGAGCAAAAGGAAGAGTGGACCACAGTAGGGAGTTCATATATAGCAGCTTATGTTGGTCTTCAAATCATGCTATAGAGTTTGGATTTGATTTTAAGGGTCAATAGAAAAGCTCTAGAAAGGTTTTTTGTAGCACAGTGATAAGATATAAATTATGTTTTTGAAATGTTAGCTACATTGTAATGAAATAAACAAATTAGTTACTTGGCAATATAGTGGATGAAAGGAAAACAAGAGTAGAAACAGGAAAACAAGTTAGAAAGGTCTTGAAGTAACACAGGTAAGAGATGAAAACAGTGTGGGCTAGAGTAGTGGCTGTGGAAGATAAAAAGAAGTGGATGGGCTTGGAGTCTGTTTCAGAGACAACAGGACTTGATATATGACCAAATATGGGGTAAGAGGAGGTCAAAGAAGGAAGGAGAATAACTAACGATTACTGCGTGCTTTTTGGCTTGAACAACATAGTGAATGGCAGTGCTGGTTATCAGGAAAGACTGGGGGAACAATTATCTTGTATGAGGGAATCAAAGCTCTGCTTTGGGAGCACCTGGGTGGCTCAGTGGGTTAAAGCGTCTGCCTTCGGCTCGGGTCATGATCCCGGGGTCCTGGGATTGAGCCCCGCATTGGGCTCTCTGCTTGGCTGGAGGCCTGCTTCCTCCTCTCTCTGCCTGCCTCTCTGCCTACTTGTGATCTCTATCTGTCAAATAAATAAATAAATAAATAAATAAATAAATAAATCTTTAAAAAAAAGCTCTGTTTTGAACATTTTCCTTATTTTATTTTATTTTAATTCAATTAATTAACATATAGTGTATTATTAGCTTCAGAGGTCGAGGTCAGTAATTCATCAGTTATATATAACACTCAGTGTTCATTACATCCTTAATGCCCATCACCCAGCCACCCCATCCATCCCACCCACCTCCCCTCCAGCAACCCTCAGTTTGTTTCCTGTGATTAAGAGTCTCTTACAGTTTGTCACCCTCTCTTATTTCGTCTTGTTTTATTTTTCCTTCCCTTCACCTGTGATCCTCTGTTTTGTCTCTTAAATTCCACATGAGTGAAATCACATGATAATTGTCTTTCTATGTTTGACTAATTTTGCTTAACATAATACCCTTTAGTTCCATCCACATTGTTGCAAATGGTAAGATTACATTCTTTTGATGGCTGTGTAATATTCCATTATATATATACACCACATCTTCTTTATCCATTCATCGGTTGATGGACATCTTGGCTCTTTCGGCAGTTTGGCTGTTGTAGACATTGTTGCTATAAACTTCGGAGTTCACGTATCCTTTGGATCACAACGTTTGTATCTTTGGGGTAAATACCTAGTAGTACAATTGCTGGGTCATAGGGTATCTATATTTTCAACTTTTTTAGGAACCCCCATACTATTTTCCATAGTGGCTACCAGTTTGCATTCCCAACAACAGTGTAAGAGGGTTCCCCTTTCTCTGCATCCTCACCAACATCTTTTGTTTCCTGACTTGTTAACTTTAGCTATTCTGACAGGTGTGAGGTGGTATCTCCTTGCGGTTTGATGTTTTAAACATTTTTTCAAACATTCTCAGTTTTAGGTAACTACTAGCTATTAAAATGAAGAAGGCCAGAGGCCTTGAATATATAAGCCTGAAAGTGAAAAAGATCTGGATTACAGTTATATATTTGAGATCCATCAAACTATAGATGGTACTTAAGATCATGGGGCCAAATGAAATTATTTAGGGAGAAAAGTATAGAAGAAGTCCTAACCCTCATTCTCAATGAATATAGAATGGAGTAAGTGCTCTGGCAACCATTTCAATCTATTCCTTAAGCAGATGACATAAGGAGGTATGGAAGACAGTCTTGCAGGAAATCCAAAGAACAAAGAAAGGCTTAAGATTAAAACAAACAAACACACAAACAAAACAAAACAAAAAAAACCCCACAAGTCTATGTTAATTAGCAAAGGAATCAGCTGTTTAAGGAAGGAAAGGACTTGAGGAGGCTTTGGGACAGTTTAGAAAACTGTAACAACGAAGAGTTGAGGTCTCAGGGAGGTCTAAGAATTGTCAGAGTGATAGTATTTGAGAAACTGACCCCCAAATTCAGAAAGTAGCAGAGAATATGATACTATGAACATCTATGCCATGATGTTGTCTTGCCATTTAGCAGTTTATTTTCAGTCTCTGTTGATGTGATTGCTCATACTGACTTCAATTATAAATCTTTATAAATTTATGTGTATGAAGGTCTGTCTCTCTAAGATTCTGTACATGCCTAATGCTAATTACTCATAATTAGCAAAAGGCTCTTCTGTCTCTTTGCCTAGCATTACAGTACTCTCTCTCATCCTGTTCTGAATAATTTGTGCCCCGTTACCATGTCTGCCAACTTCTCCTGAGTCTCTGTGCTTTCCCAAGGCAGCGAGCAAGGTACATTTATTGTGGGAAAAACAACTTCTTGGTTGAGGTCCCAGCTAAAAAATAGCCCCCAGCAGACATCACCCTGTTACTTCCCATGCAATTCTGTTTACCACCCTGTGCATGAATATCTCCAGGATAATCCTATTTAATCCCATTAGTTTATATTAGTACCTGGAACAACCAACAACCAAGTAGGTGCTAAATAAATAGTTGTTGAGTCATTAGTGGATTTATAGCTTGAACACATGCATCTCCCACTTGCAACTTACACATTAACCAAAGAGAGCCAAAGCTGATGTTTAAGAAAATCTAAACAAAATGACATCTCTAAATTTAAAAACATTCATCCTCTTAACAATGGAGAATTTCTTGAGCAAACATACTGTAGACATTTGCTATTATTTTCCATGTTTTTTCCTTTGTATTATCTGAAAGTAATCATTTATAATGTATAACCTATTTATATGTTAACACTATTTGTTCTTAAAAAATAGTACATGATTTGAATATTTGCTCCAGCCTATTACTGCTTCACTTAAAAAAAAATTAAAAAAAAAACCCACACAGAAATTTCATTAAAATCTTTGTGCCTCTGAGGATTATCATTGTTTAGTCCCTTCGTCCTGTAGGAAATCCTGGCTGCTGATATGTGTCCCCCAACAGTTGGGGACAGAGGCTAGGGCTCACCCCTGTTGCAATACCTATAAAAGTGCCTGACCAACAATAATTGCTCAACAAATATTCCTAAATAAATGAATGAAGAGACAGTCTCCTACAAGAGCTGTATCTTGCACTAGTCTTAAGAAAGGATGGTAAACTGAGAATCCAGTGATACTTGCTTTGAGTGTGCATGTGTGCCTGTGAGGGAAGAGTGGCGCCAAACTGGAGAAGATCATATAAGATCAAACCAGAAGATTGTATTGTAGCAGAAGTTGAGAGTGTGGGAAAAGGATACAAAGGGAATTAGGCAATCCTCTTTGAGTAGCTGACCCTGAGTTGTTTTTTCTTCATTAGCCCTTGACATTCTATGGGAGGCGATCATTGTATTTAATGGACAGAAGAAGAGAAATAATCATATTTAGCAATGGCACTCGTGAACATTAAGAACTAACTTTGAAGTGGACCTATCATGTCCAGATTAGTGAGGCCATATAAAGTTTAATCAATAGGGTTATACATCTCAGGGCACTGGAGAGAAAGTTTATTTTATGATAAGAAGAAACATGCTACGTAGAGTGGTTTGAACGTTTGTATTCTCCAGAAATGATAGGCAGACCCTCCAATAAATTATTAATAGTGTTCATTCAACAACAACAATTGGGCACTCACTGTGGAGCTGGTAGAGTTCTTGGCACAAGGGATACAGTATGGAGTTATGGACAAAGCAACATCCCCTGCCTTCATGGAGTTTGCATTTTAGGGAATTGGTAGATTTATTGGAAATATAAAACACCCAGGCTACCGGACTTAGGTGTGAAGAAGAAAAAAAAGCATATCATATATATTTGCATTAACATTAGAAAATTGATGATTTTTTTGTTTGATGATGACAACATCTGTTGATCAATGTCTATAATTCTTCATAACATGCAAGTGCTAGAGATGTAAATTTCAGAAATTATCCCAGTGCTCCAAGATAGAAAGAAGGGCTAGATATTTTATGAAGTGAAAAACTCAAGTACAGAGCCCCTTGTAGAGTAGATATTCAATCAATGTCAATTTGCTTCTTTTTTTTTCTTCTATCACATCTATTTTTTTTTGGCCTTATAAAGTTGTCTAAGTACTGCCACTTGGTTTAAAACCGAGAGAAGCAAAAACACATACATGGAGACTATGAGAAATAAGATTTAAAATATGTATTAATATGGGTTATTTTATTCAAGTGAGTAACTTTGCTCAACCCTAATGTGGAGAAAGGAGAAAGAGAGGAAGAGATCCCCTTCAGACATGATTAACTGTCAATCATTCTTCTGTTAGTGGCTGAAGGGCAACGGGAGGTGCAGTAGTTCTGTTCCTGCTGATTAAATCAAGAGCACATAGGTTTGAAGGGCAAGGATAGAAGATTAAGTTAAATCATAGAAATTCAAGCTGAGGAAATGACAATTAAATCGGTCAGCCTATCTCCTGCCAAGGAAAGGGAACATTTTTAGAGCACTGCTTTGTCACCAGTGCAGTGTTGACAACTGAAATTTGTAAGGCCCATTTGATTCATTCATTCCACATGTATTTATTGAATTGAACTCCACCGTCTAAAGAGAAGTAGCCAGAATTTAGAGTCTTCTTTAATCTCGCACAGACACCTGTGGAGAAATGTAAGCAGGGAGCCAGAGGGTCCTCCTAATATTTTAGAAGGCTCACTCTGACTGCTATAAACATAATAAACTGGGGAGGAGAAGTGCTAAGGTGAAAGCAGAAAGGTCCGTTGTCCACATTTCATCTTAAGTTACTTCAGCTTCGGGGCCTCTTGACTCTCATTAGCAGAGTTATGGCAAAAATAATAATAATAATAATTAGAATGATAGCACATCACTCAGGATTGCGTATTGATTGATTTTCATATAGATACAATATGTGGTGCAATTTCATTCACTTGTGTCACAAATATTGTGTAAGAACCTATTATGCTCCAGCACTGGGGTCACTGTGAAGGGCGGCTACAACCTCTGTCTTCAGGGAGCTTGTCTTCTAGTTGGGAAAGAGACAAACAGCATGTAAATTTCAGCACACTTTCCAAATGGTGCAGTGTTAGAATTGCAGTTTCCTGGTATTCATGATAAAACATTGATCTGATGGTCTGCTTACTTTCAAAATATAAAAGTCCACCCTTTTTTTTTTTTAACAGTATAGACTATCTGCTTCTCAGATTATTGTCATAGAGTGTCATCTTGAAATTACTCATACTGAAATTTATAAAAGCTCAAATTATCAAACTGATGGTTTATCTAAAGTATATGATATCTCTCTCCTCCCAGAGGAATCCTGTGGAGTGAATTGAACCACCCAAGAGCTTTTCTTATCACTTTGACCTTATCTGCCAAGACCTTCTCCTGAATTGACTTTAATTGGGCATCCATAGCTACTTCACTTAATGAAATTATTCATTTTTAAGATCCACTTAAACATGACACCTCCTCCACAAAGCCTTCCTTGATTCTCCTAAGTGAAAATCACACAGTAGTTTACTTCTACCCCTGTTTAATGTACTTCAACAAGTATTTAATTCTTCCTTTTTATATAATTAATGGCAAACATTAGTAAAATGAAGAAGTATTAGAACTATAATTTTGGTTTAAAGATTTTATTTATTTATTTGTCAGAGAAAGAGAGAGAGAACACAAGCAGGGGGAGCAGCAGGCAGAGCAGGCAGAGGGAAAGGCAGGCTTCTGCTGAGCAGGGAGCCCGATGCAGGACTCAATCCCAGGACCCTGGGATCATGCCTGAGCCAAAGGCAGTCCTTAACCGACTGATTCACCCAGGCATCCCTAGAACTATAATTTTTAATCACCTACTATGTGTCAGGAAAAATAAGTTTCCTACATTTCCCTTAATGTTGACAGAAATTCTCTAGAATCAGTTAATATTGCATCCATTTATAGAAAAAGAAACTGAGGTTCAGAGAGCTTAAATAATTTTATCTAGAGTTACACACTTAATAGCTTATTATAGGATTCAGGCTTCAACCTTAATTCAGTTTCGATCTCAGAGTATATTGAATAGTGTCCCCCCAAAATTCATGTCTACTTGGAACCTTCCAATGGAACCTTATTTGGAAATACGATCTTGGAAGATGTAATTAAAGTCAAGATTGAAATGAGGGTATACTGGATTAAGGGTGAGCCCAAAACCCAGTGAGAATTTCCTTAAAAGAGTCAGAAAAGAAAGAAAGAAAGGAAGGAAGGAAGAAGAGAAGAGAAAGAAAAGGAAGGGAAAAAAAAAAATCCTGAAAAAGAGACTGGAGCTATGCTGTCAGAAGTCAAAAACCACTAGGAGCCACCAGAAGCTGGAAGAGATAAGGAAGGAGTTTCCCCGGGAGCCTTCAGAGGAATTGTTGCATGCTAATAATTTGGTTTTGTACTTTTGGCCTCCAGAACTCTGAGAACAAATGACTCTTGTTTCCAGCCACCCAGTTTGTGATACTTTGTTATGGCAACTCTGAAGTCCATTCTCTTTTCCTTAAACCTCTTTCCGCTCCAGGCTTGTGGAGTTATTTGTCCTAGGATTTTAGGGTAATCTTTTAACTTACACTTTGGACTCTTCAAAAATGCCACCCCACCCCACCAACTGCCTCCTGAAAAGAGGTAGGAGTGATAGAGGGAAATAATTCAGGATGATTTCGGTGGCAAGTTGCAAACATTGAACTTCAAGTAGAATATCTAGAAGGGGGAATTTATTGAATTCTATCAGCAAATGGGAGAACAGGGAGGCCTCTAACATGAGAGGAACCACGGTCTGGAATTCCACCAGGTCTCTCTCTCCATCTCCCAGCCCTCCTTCCCTTTGCAGCCAACCGTCATCTCAGCCAGTGAAGAGGCAGAAAATGTCTGTGGCTGCCATCTCGCCAAGTTAGACCACCATGTGCAAAGAGACTTTTTCCTTAACTTCCAAGTTGAAAATTCCTGGAAAAGGTTTGTGACTGGCCATCCTGAATCACATGCTCACACACATATCATGGAGGCAGAGTTCCAAGATCCACTGTTCCCACTAGGACTGTGCAGTGATGGCAGCCACAAGGAACATTTTCCAGAGAAGTAGGATGCTGTTACCAGAAGAGAAGTCTGTCACTGAGGCAGATATAGACATCGATGTCCGTGCAGATCATTTCCATGTAAATGGTACTCAGCTAGATTCTTGGATAAGACTTTTGCTTGCAAAAGGCCAAAAAGAGTGAAGCCACAATATAGACTTAGTGACTATATGTTTCCAAGCCACTCAATATGAGTGTCAATAAAGATGTTAGAATCTAATATAATTTTTTTTTCAAAAGGGCCAGTGGCTGGCAAGAGCTCTTTTGAATAGATCTGGAAATGCAAGCAGAACTTTCATTATCCAGATTATATCACACAGACTTACATGACAGAGCTGTTCCAATAAATAACGATGATCTGGTCTTTTTTCCAAATATTGAAGATGGCAGTGTCTTCAGAGCTAACTTCCTCTCTGATTGCAAAGAAAGGACTGAACATAACAAAAGAGAGAAAGGGGGTGCAGGGGGATTGGTCTGAGGATGAACTGCTTTCCCCGTGTATGCTCCTCCATGGAAAAGGGCCGGCTGCGGGGGTCAGCCAGCAGAACTGCAGGGCCACCAAACTGCTTTCCCTGAAGGGCCATCTATGTCTTCCTTTTGCTAAATTGAAGACAAATCTCTAAACGTTGACTTCTTAGATGGATTTGGTCATCTTTTAGGAAGATAGTTTGGGTCCAGAGGGAATCAACCTCAGAAGGGTCCTTTCTCCAACATACAAATACAGGTGCCCCACAGTGAAAAGAAGCAGCTCTGAAGGACGCTGTCTCAAAGCAGAAGGGACATCAGGCCCACTCACATGTCGCTTCCCCCAAGAGGCTTTCTTTCCTTGTGATCGCGTAGTACTTTGCAGTATCCCTGTTATAATCCACCTCAAGACATAACTGTTTGCACTTTTTTCTCCCCATTGGGCTGAGAGTCTTCAGGTTGGGGATCTTCCTTCCTTCCCTTCTTTACTTTATGTCCCAGGGTCCCCGGCTCCGGGCTCTGTGTACAATGGTGGCTCAGTGCATTAGTTTCAGTTCAGAGTTCAAAGTGGCAAGAAACTGAGGGGAGATGAAGAGAGGAAGTTAATTTTTCTTATTTCTCACTAGAAAAAGGAAGTCAAATGAGCAAAGAGAGACGATGAGCAAGAAGTGATTGTGTATCTCCTTACAGATACTCTGGTAGACAGTTTATATTCTTGGCCTTACTTTATCATCCCCAAAGTGCCTCTGTTTCCTGAATTATTCTGTAATAAGACAGGGTATTAATATGTAATCCACTGAGGTGCGTACTATTATCTCCACTTTGCATTTGAGGAAAGTTAGGCCCCGAGAAGTTAAGAGAATAGCCCAAGGTCATGTAATACCTACTGGTTTTCCTCTCAGTCCACTAAGGATTTGAGACAACTTACAAGACTAAATACAATATAAAGGAAATATTGACCAATACTGGGACCCAGGAGGTGGCCTTTTCATTAAAAGTGGGCCAGGGCTTCACTGCCAGTTCTGTCAGGCTCCAGAGGCCCTTCTCTTTACCAGCACCACACTCAGAATGACATAAACCGCTGGATCCTTTGTCAGGTAGGGCAACGTCACAGAATCAGAGCCTTAAAAAAAAGGCATGTCAGAATGTAAAATTAACCATGTGTTTTCCTTGTATTGTCGATACTTACTTAGGTGCTTGGATGATTTTCAATGATTGAGGACATAGATTTTATTCACATGCAGATGAATGATCACAGTGAGGAGTGTTAAAGGACCCATCCCCACTCTGAGCCCCAATTCTCCACTGTAGTAAGGCAATTGGCCATTCTTTATTGATTGCATGATTCCTGTTGCAGCTGCATGAGTGGCTCAGAGACTAGTATATCCTCGCTTCTACCAGGTGGTCTCAGGGCTGTTGCTTTCTCTCCTAAATGTCCTTGCCAAGTCCACAGGGCCACCACCAGACTTTTTTTTTTTTTTTTTTTAAGAATTTATTTATTTATTTGAGAGAGAGAGCGCACAAGCAAAAGAAGTGGCAAAGGGAGAGGGCAGAGGGAGAGGGAGAAGCAGGCTCCCACTGAGCAGGGACCCCAACATGGGGCTCGATCCCAGGACCCCAAAATCATGACCCAAGCCAAAGGCAGACTCTTGACTGACTGAGCCAGCCAGGCACCCCCAGACTGAAGTCCTTTAGATGGTGGTTTCACTTGTAGGCATACTGGCTCTGGAGGCAATACATGTAAAAAATTACGTATGTATGTGTTTATATATATGTACATGTGTACATATGCATATATTCATACATACATACACACATGTACAACATTTTCCATAGCCCCAGGCCCTTCTTTAACCACCATCTTGGGGTCACACCACAGACTAGGCATTACTGAAGGCTCCTCCACCTCCAAGCCCTAATTCTCCCATCACTTCCTCCCTTCATAGCCTCCTTTCCATCCAGCTCTGACTCTGAACTCCCACTGTATACACTCCTACTGTAAGACTTATCGACTCTATATCCAATTCTAAATTTACTCCCTCGATTAATGCTGGAGAACTCTGAAAGATTTCTGAAAAGCTGGTTTCTAAGCACACTATATAACTTCTTATGTTTTGCTTTTGACATTTCACTGAGATAGATAGTGGGTGGTTGCCTCATTTATGACAATCTCATCCACTTATTTTTATACACATTTCCACAGGCCCTTCATTTCATAGAATAAGGTGATTATTGTGGTAAGGATGATAATACTGGTGGTCATAACAAGTAAAAATAGAAGAGTTATTGAACTACTCTGTGCCAGGCACTACACTGGGTGCTTTTACTATTTTATGTCACTCAGTCCTCCAGAAAGTTCATGAAGTAAGTGGTAATTACTATTTTCATTTTAAGGACAGAATCTGAGGTTCTTAAAGGTTAAGGCACTTGCTTATGCTGACTTAGCCTTAAAGATGAAAAGCCAGGTTTAAATTCATATGATCTAATTCTAAGTGTCATATCCCTTTAGCATCCCCTCAATTGTCTCTTGGGTTCCCTGCATTTCATGCTACTTCCTACTTAGAAGCTAGAAATAGAGCAAAATCCTCACTTCTTCCCATTGCTTATAGGAATCAGGCCACTAGAACAAAATAATGAGCTTTATTGAGTTCAGGACCACACCTTGGGCACCGAACACTTACTTCTGTGGTGATAGCAGGTGTGGTGTTGAACAAAATGTTTGTGTTCTTGCCATCGTTAAGACTTACTCTTTAGTGGGGCAACACATTCATCAATCAATGCCAAGAATTCCACAGCAAAGAGGAATAAGTACTCGACAGCTGAGACAGGAATCCTGACTAGCTAGAAGAATCAGGAAATAAATGGGCTTGGGGAAAATAAGCACTCAAACATAAGGAATGACAGGTGAAGTGGAAGCTTGTTGGTCCTAAGAACCAAAGCGAGACCACTGTGACTGGAGTTCAGCAAATCGCTCAGAGCGTCTCAAAATGGGCACAGAGGTGGGCAGGCACCAGCGCAGGCAGGGAATTCGCAGTGTAGTCCCAATTCCAAAAGCACTGAGAAGCCATCAGAGTCTTAAACAAGACAGGGACATGATCTGATTGGTGTTTTTAGATGATCGTATGTGGAGAACAGATGGGGTGTGGGAGTTGACAAAGTGGAGGCAGGGAGACAAGGTAGGAGGGTGTTACCATTGTCAAGGTAAGATGACAGAGACTCCAGCTAATGTGATGGTAAGGAGGACAGACAGAATCTGTCTTGTTTACCCTGGTGTTCCCAGCACTTAGTATTGGTGGCAGCTCAGGAAGTGTTTGATAAATGAAGGAATAAACTCTTGATGCATCTCAAGCTCTCAGTAAGCCTCTCAGCTCCCATTTTATCATGTATCTTTGTCATTAGGCTGGGTGACCATATCAAATCAGCTATCCTTTTTATTACTATTATTACTACTCTTATAACTGAACACTCATTAAGTGTTTATTCTATGTGAGGCACTTCGATGTGTGCTAATAATGGTACATACATTATTTGGTTTAATCAGCCAGTAGCCCAGTGTTTTAAAGCATTCCCATTTTATAGATGAGGAAACCATAACTGAGGAGACGATTATGAACAAAAATTTATTCAGTCAACTGTATCAATCAATAAATGAATGTATACTTTAAATAATTCATTCAAAGAAGGTTTAATTTTAGGGTGACTTATTATAAAAGTACAGGGAAAATATAGGAAGACCACAAAGGGCAGTGTAGAAACTCAGAGATAGCAGAAGAAAAGCTGATACCGCCCTGTTTCTGAATAGGGGCAAGAAGTTACTGGGGGCTTGAATGAGAAAGACCCGTATAGTAGCCTATCTTGAAAAGTACAGTGACTCTTGATCAAGGCACACAGCCCATCCTAGAGGAGCTTCTGGGGGAACAACAGAAAAACAAACGTTCTGATCTCACTTTCTTTCCTCCCACTACCCGCCCTTTGGGGTTCCTCATTGGCTGAACCCCATGGAAATTAGAAGGTACAAGAGCCTGTTGACATAGTACATACAGGACAGCTTCTAGGACAGACAACAGCGTGGAAAAAGATGGAACTGAGAAGCAAACAGAAGCTATCTGGCATGTAAACTAATATTTATTGACAGCCTATGGTGATGGTAAATATTATATATTATATATCAACTTGGCTAGGCTATGTTGCCCAGATGTTTGGTCAAACTCCAGTCTGCATGTTGCTGTGAAGGTATTTTTTAGATGTTATAAACAATCAGCTTTGAGTAAAGCTGATTACAATCCATAATGTGAGTAGACCACATCCAACCAGTTGAAGGTGCTAAGAAAAAAAATACTTACTTCTCTGGAGAAAGAAACAATTTTGCCTCCAGATTCCCTTTAGGCTCAAGACTGCAATGTCAGCTCCTCCCTGGGTCTCTAGTTTGCCATCCTACACTGATGATTTTGAACTTTCCAGCCCCTGTAATCACATAAGCCATTCTTAATATCTCTCAGCCCTTCCCTCCCTTCTTTCCTTCCTCTTTCCCTCTGTCTTTTCCTCCCTTTCTCTCACCCTATACAGAGAGAGTGTTGGATTCTGTTTCTCTGGAGAACACTGACCAGTAGACTGCCAGACATTAAGCACGGCACCAGGCGTTGATGATACAAGCACAAATCTCCCCAGCCCCTGTCCTTAAGAAACTCACTTTCTGGCACTGTGATAAGTCATATGACAAGGGTATACAGGATATTTTATGAATCGAAAGAGGGACCTCCTTTCCCACTCTTGGCAGGGATGAGAAGAAGGGCAAAGGGAAGTCAGGAAAGGCTTCCTGGTGTTAACTCTATGAAACTGACAGTTCCATAGAGCCCAAATACTAACCTTCATGGTCTAATTCTAGAACCGAGGCTATTTTCATCACTGTGATATTTGCCCTGCTCTCCCATCCCATCTTTACCCCC
Source organism: Mellivora capensis (assembly GCA_004024625.1). Taxonomy (NCBI): domain Eukaryota; kingdom Metazoa; phylum Chordata; class Mammalia; order Carnivora; family Mustelidae; genus Mellivora; species Mellivora capensis. Next base: position 22,332 of record PISX010024322.1, read on the forward strand.
AGCAGTCTGAGCTAGCAGTTGATGTCCACATACCACATGGAGCTCTGCTACATTTGCAGGAATAATGATTTTCAAAGGGAGGTGCACATTTCTGCATCTAATGTAAGGGAAGATCACATCTATTTGTTTTTGTGAACAAGATTGCCCATACTCCATTAGTATAAACACAAATGTTCTTGGGAGTCATACAATGGAAGAAAACGCCTCCAAATGAGTGTAGAGCCCCTGGGTTCACAGCCTAGCTGTGCCACTTCCCAGCTTTGTAACTGTAGGCAGTCAATTAACCTCCCTTGTTATCAAAGGCTGTTGTGAAGAAGGAGGAAGTACTTTGCAAACTTTCAAGTTCCTTACATGAAGAGATAAAAATTAGTGTTGGAGACCTTTTTTCTCTTTTACTTGAAATTCCTATAAGGCCGTCATTTTAATCTCTCAGTTCCCTTCATTTTGCCACAAAATTACCTGAGCCCAAAATATTGATCATTTGATCCTTTGAGGCCCAGGATTTGTGATTGGTAGTCTCAAAGTGAAAATTTTGCTGTACCTTTTCTGAAATGCTTTTCCCAAGGATCAGTTTGTTTGGACAAGTTTGTCCAGTTAACTCGCATTTAGCCATACACCTTTGGGTCATGTCCAACAAAGACAAAAATAACTTCTCATATCATACTGGGTGGTCTGGTTTAAGGAGAGAGGCCAAGGGCCAGAAGCAGCAGGCCAAGCGCTGGAATCTGGCCTGTAGTTGCCTCTGTCTCTGAGCAGTCTCCTCTTGGCTGGCATTGAGCTGCCTTGCAGAGAGGCAAGTTTTTGAGGCCAGGCCTACGTACCAGTAAGCCTTGTGCCTCAAAGTATTTCTCACCTACTTGTCCTGGTGTCCCAGGCCTTATTTCCTTGTTGACACCTGTGTCGACCCCAGACTATCTTGCTTGACTCCAGACTGCCACAAAGGTGCTGGCTCTCGTGCTGGGTTTGCCCAACTTTGTCATCATCGTAGTGCATTTTTTTTTTGTGCTTGACCAGAGCTGACTCCCTTGCTGCCCTGTTTCTCTCTCCTAGCCCTGGCCCCAGGGTTCAGGCTTCACTATTCGATTTCAGCCATAACTACCTCTCTGAAAGTGTGTAATAAGGACACAACACAGAACATGTGACCTGGTATGTCTAAACCTACCTAAGACTCAATTTCTTCCCTAGGATGGAACTAAGTTCTTTCTATCTCTGAGCCTTTGAGTTCTATATTTGGAATCATCCTTCTTGTTGCCAGATGCTAAATGGTTGTTTTCCTAATATATAGAGGACAGGGAGCTGGGCCTGACCTCCGCTGACAAGAGCACTATCCACCTTGTGCCCTGTACCTGTTGTTATGAAGTAAAGCTCTGTCTCTGACTCAACAACAGAAATATCCCATTTGTAACTATGCCAAACTAATGCATATTAGTTTATTTCATTTGAATGAGGCACTTGTTTGTTTTCAAACCAGGAAGGCAAAACGCAGGTAATAAAAAAGCCCCAACTACTGCTGTTTTACATTTTTTACTGTATCCTCTGCCTGCAAAGTCAAAAGTGCATTAAAAAGTAATATTATGCTGAGCTCAGACATATGCAAACGTCTCTAGATATCTTGTCTCAATAAAGTTTATAGAATGCATTCCCAAAGGTCTGACAACAAAACAGAATAAATCGCAAGGCTCATAAAAATATAATGCATGCATTTTTTTTTCTTACATAAACACTAGCAGATGCAATGAGAAAGGGAGTGTCTGGGCTTAAGAGGAGGTTCCTTCTCATAACAGCCCTTTTTATCATTAGCCACCAACACAGAATGAATTAGCTCTTTGAAAGCCACACAAACGTGGAGACATCAGGAAAGAGGGAAGGTTTGAATACATTGCAAATGGTTAGAATCTTCCAAGCATTCTTTGCTTCATTCATTAGATTACTTGGCCAATTTCTTTACTCAACCTTTTAACCAAATTTTGACTACCTGCTATGCCAAACCTGATGGCAGGCACTCTGAATGCAGAAGAAAACCATATGGATGTTGTTCTCAAGGAATTCATACTTGTATAATAAAGAAGCGTGTGTAGAAAAACTAACCACAATTAAGCGCTATAATAGGAATAGCATTTCTTCAAATTTTTGATACATTGATCAGTTATGCAAATTTAGCTAATGCCAAAATAATTATGCCCAATTTGGCAAGCCAAATTTTATCATTATTGTGTCTAAGAATAGCAGATGTCTACATGTTTGGGACATTTATTAAACACTTGCAATGTGCCAAGCTCTTTTCAACGTAATAAGCAGTACGGACTTTAGAGGAACCCTAAATATAGGGTGCTGTTATCTTTTCTGAGTTTACAGGCAAGGAAATGGAGGCTGAGGGAAGTTAAGTGGCTTGACCAAGGTCACATGGCTTCTAAGTAGCAGAGCTAGGATTTGAACCTTCAGCCCCAGAAACTACACTTTTACCCAAAACACTGCACCATTTGTGTTTTGTGTGCTATGCAACATCCTATGTTTATGAGTAATATTTCCCCCCTGTCTTGTGAAGTGCCTTGCCTGATCAGGGATAGAGCCAGGGTTTGATAAGGCACCTGCAGTCATGGAGGACATTGCCATCTTTTGTACCGTACTGAACCACTCCAAGATGGATGGAAAGCCTTATTCATTCGCTTAACCTGGATCCTTTTCCTTAGCAGGTCGGCTCTCAGACAGAACTCACACCAAGACAGAAATGTCATATAGCTTTATTATGTTAGCAATTTCACATCATGTTATATCAGGATCTCCCTGTATTAATATTGCTTTTCTCTGAAAGATTATATTACTGCTTGTTCCCATCAAACAAAGCTCTGAGTTTCCTGTAAACACAGCCCCTGGGTTGCTTGCAGTCTTGCACAAGTATGGCAGTCCCCTTGCTGAACGAATGCACGTGCAGGAAGCCCTAGACTGGATTTCCCATAGGTTGGCAGCACTTGTAGGATCATAGATACTGAGGAATTGGAAGAACAATCAAAAGAGAGATAAAGGAGCACTTGTCAATACTTCTGTCCAGTGAAAGGGAATTATGGTGCCGTGGGCAACTATAAGATACCAGGTATAAGCTTTTTACTTGCATTTCCTTATTTAATGCTAATAAATACTTCAAAGGGTACACAGAGTATACCCATTTGATAAATAAATACATAAGCTAATATCAAGAAGAGTTGAGGGATTTGCTGAACTCCACACAACTACTGAAGGCAAGGCCTGTGCCCTGTCTATAACACTCTATAACTCAGATCCACTTGAGCCGTAGCCCAGCCTAACTTCTCAATATACACTCCAGACTACAGGACCGGCAAGAAGTATGAGGTCATCACCATTTATGTAAGCATCAGCGCCCCATCATGATACGCCACGGACAGAAGCAGTAGGGGGAGACGTACTGATGTTGTGCCGCCTATGAAGCAATGATGTGTTAGAGTGAAGGTAGGCTTTGCTCTTCCCCTCCAAATATACTGCATTTAGACAAAACAATTGAGTGGAAAAGCCTAATCTGCTTGCTGTGCAGTTGTGTTTGTTTCATAAGGTGTGTGTAAGTCCCCATCCTTCCATCGTCTTGTAGCAGAGCTCTGTGGGACCAGGGGAAGATGCCTGCTGGAAAATTGAAACCAATGCTTCACAGCCTTCACCACATGGAATCTTGCACCCAGGACTGCTCCAGAGAATACCTCTGATAAGCCAGTAAACTGACACCTTTTGTTAGAGATTATTGTAATATTTTGCCCATAGTATGAATTGTACATGTCAAGTAGACCTAAGTTAGTAAAAAGAGAGTTAAAGGCAAGAATCACAAGGTCAATTCTTTTGACTCCGGACATAAATTTATAATTTCATCTAGGTTGACATAGGAGAAAGGAAAAGGAAAGAAATCACATGTCTTGGGTCTACTTTGGATTCTGTCCCATCTCAATCCAGAAGCCACATGTTTCCACAAGGTGCTAGAAGTTTTGACTACAGCTCATAAACATGCAACTGCCATAATCATCAGTAATGAAATCATTATAATGGAAGGCAGTGTGGTTTTTCATGGGAATTTTATTTGCATATCCTATGTAATTCCCAGGCTCCTACAGGTATTTAAAGTTAAAGGGTAGTTGTGAATGTCTCAACAGGCTGGTTGGGGCTGTCTTAACACCTGTGTGCCCAATAAGACACCTTGACATAATTTAGTTTTTAGGGCTCCCATATTCCATTCTAGAAAGTCATGTACACACAGGATTTGACTGTATATAGACATACTTGTGACTATTCCTAAATACAGAAGCGCAGCCAGATAAAGGGCTATTGGAAGGCCATTTCACCAAAGGAACGAAGGGGGAAGAAATTGAATATGGTGTAGGACGACAGGACAAAGCCTGGGCTTTGACATCAGACAACCTAAGCTTAAATGCCAGCTACGACTCTTCCCAGTTTCACTGGTCCAGGTATTTAGAGTTCATAAGCCTCTGTTTTACCATCTTAAAAGGTATATGTGTCTCCAAAGTGTACTTTGTAGTATGGTTTTGAAAAGAGAAATATATAATGTGGTAGGCTTAGGAAGAATTCAAGGGATGCATTTTTTTTCCTTTATATATGTAATTTAGTTTGTTTCTAAAAAAAAATTTGTGGGTACTTTTAACCCCATTTATAAAAGAAGAAACCAAGAAATCTAAAAGCATCTGGACAGGGATTCTGGGTGGCTCAGTTGGTTGAACATTTGATTTTGGCTCAGATCATAATCTTAGAGTCCTGGGATCAAGCCCCACATTGAACCCTGCATCAGGCTCCATGCTCACTGGGCAGTTTGCTGGAGATTCTCTCCTTCTCCCTCTGCCCCTATGCCCACTTGTGCACGTGCTCTTTCCCTCTCTCCCTCTCTCAAATAAATAAATCTTTAAAAAATAAAAACATTTGGCCAACTTCCCCAAGACTAGGATAATACAGACTCATATTTTTTACATAGGACCATTCCTTGGTGGGCAGGAGCTCTAAGCAAGTAATTTTTGTGTAAGTCTTGTCTGTAGAAACATTTGAATCACTCAAAATCAACATGCTCATACAATTCCAGCAGCTCAAACTCTCAAAATCCCACTCAATTAAAAATACCTTGTTAGAAACATGGCCTTTTCTAAGTTTACCAGCATCCCAGTGAATTAGTCTCTCCATTGCACAGATAAGAAAATTAAGTTTGTATTGTATATTTCACAAAGAAACAGGACCAGAATCTGGATCTTCCACCTCCTAGACTACCATATTTTAGGACACTATTTTGTACTAGAATCCTCGTGGAGTTATTTTCCCAACATGAGGCTTCCGTTTTTTTATAGCCCCTAACTGTATTCAATCCTTGGTCTGTTCTATGGATCAATGTACTTTCATTAGACTCCTTACTGGAGTGGGGATAGAGAAGAAAGAAAGAAAATCACATAATAAAGTGTGCTAAGTCAAGGGGAAGAAATCTTCTGTGTTAATTGGGTATAATTCCATGACTTTGAACAAAGTCCTGGGACTTTCTTGACCTTCAAAATTGTGAACTCTTCTACTGGACTAAGGATGTGAACAGAAATCATTGTACTTTTCTGAGCCTCTGTATTATTCATTAACATAGTAAATCATAGTGGTTATTAAAGGTTATTCTTTTTTTAAAATATCTTTTTTATTTCTTTTCAGCGTAACAGAATTCATAGTTTTACACCACACCCAGTGCTCCATGCAATGCGTGCCCTCCATAATACCCACCACCACTCTCCCCCAACCTCCC
>PISX010024323.1:0-27995 GCA_004024625.1 Mellivora capensis
CGACGTGGATGGAACTAGAGGGTATCATGCTTAGTGAAATAAGTCAATCAGAGAAAGACAACTATCATATGATATCCCTGATATGAGGAAGTGGAGATGCAACATGGGGGACTAGGGGGGCAGAAAAAGAAAAGAAACAAGATGGGATTGGGAGGGAGACAAACCATAAGTGACTCTTAATCTCACAAAACAAACTGAGAGTTGCTGGGGGGAGGGGGTCGGGAAAGGGGAGTGGGGTAATGGACATTGGGGAGGGTATGTGCTATGGTTAGTGCTGTGAAGTGTGTAAACCTGGCGATTCACAGACATGTACCCCTGGGGATAAAAATATGTTTATAAAAAATAAAAATTATTTAAAAAAAAAAGGAAAAAAATAAATAAATAAAATACAATTTCACCTAAATAACACATCTATATTTTTTAATTTATAAGGTTTTCCATTGTAATTTATAATACTATAAATAGTGCATTCTTATAACTCTGCTGAATACTAAAAATTAATCATACAATATAACAATATAGGAAAAAGCTGCTCAAAATCGTCCCTGTAATATTCTTGAGTCCTAGGCCAATAGATACAATGCAAAAAGAATCTTAGTAACCATTTAAACAATTTTTTCAGTTATTATTTCTAAAAACCAATCACTTAAACAATAAACCTATATTAGGTATTATACACGGAAAGATATCAATCTTTACTATAAAAAGTAACAAATTATTAGTCACAACTTCAAAGTCATTTGAGTCCATTTAACACCATCAGTCTGATCCACTGAGCTCCCTAATAAACTGTACTAGAATTTATACCAACTCTCTTTTTCATAATTTCCATATTTATTTAAACAAATCTTATACTATCAGGTAAAATCAAAGTAAAGAACAAGAATATGTAAATATCAGGATTCCAGTGGCAAGTTTGTTACAATACAAATGTTAAAGAAAATATTGAAAGATACAAATGTATTAGATGAATTATCAACTGTACTCACGCATCATTTGAGCAAGTCATAAATTCTCCCTTTATTTTGGGATGCCATGAACCGGTATGAAGCATTGCTGTATGACCCTTAAAAAAATAAAAATATAGAAAAAAAGATACTTTAAAGATTCTTAAAAATAAATAAAATGACTAGAAACTGATATATCATACTTAAAAGTAACTGTTTAGTCCTCCCAAGAGTACACTATTTTAATTACAAACGTAGTATACTCTCTCAATTTTATTTCAAAATATGCTTTCTTTATTTCACTTTGTTTAATTCATTGTATAACTTCCCTGCCCAGAAATTAACATGGCACTTATATAAAACAGGTGCTTAATAAGGAAGGAAATAGAAAGGAAACTGATGCCTCTCTTTAGGAAACAAATGGAAAAACCATGGTAAGAGACAGAGAGGCCCCTCTTTAAAGACTTTTCTCAGTGGAAAATAAGAATACAAAGTATTTACAAATAATCAAGGCAAAAGCAAGAGATTGAGGGGAAAAATCCATACTTCTTAAAAATGTGTCAACAATCTTGATTCTACATTTATAAAAATAAGTATGTGAGAAAAGGAGAAATACCTTTAAAATGATTCAATACCTTCAAAATGATTCTACTAATTATAGAGCATAATATAAAAATACTGTAATTAAAACAATGCAATGTTGGTATACAAACTGACATACACACCAAATCAACCACAGAGTACATAGCAAACATGAATAAACACACACAATTCCCTTCCAGGTGCAAAGTCGGCTAGAGTGATCTCATACAGTATGTTCAGATGAGGCAGAAAAGAGCCTAATACCTAATAATGGCAAAATCTCTTATTCTGTAAGGGTCCAAAATAAAGCTATGCCATAAGAAGCAAAACATGCATATTTAAATGACTTAGAAGGAAAAGAACTGTAGCTCTCTGGAAAGAATGAGTTGGAATTGGAGTACCCACACAGATACCTGAAGACCATCCATAGCCCAAATTGCCCACAAAACCTCAAACAGGATCTGGCCAACTCCTGACAATTTGCTCATGCTGAGAGGGTACAAACACGGAACAGAGATGTGCAGTAGGGAAGCATGAACTGAAGTAATGGGACTAGATGTGAGGCTTGAGATTCCATTTTCTCTCCTGAGCTTAAAATTGTATATTTAACTATCAACTTGCCACTTGCATTTGCATAGGCATTTCCTACATAGTAGTAGGCCAACAGGGAAGTCTTGATTCTTAATGTCCACTTCATTTGCAATCGACTTCTTCCATAGTTGTTAAAACTACAAACTTGGAGATCATCCTTAAATACTCCAACAACCATAAACCTAAAACCCTCTCTCCACCCAAATTCAACCCCCTCGCTGGTCTTGTCAGTTCAATCCAAAATACATCTTAAATCTAACCACTTTTCTGCTTATTCACCTCACCATTCTTACAGGAGCCAACATTACCTCATGCCTCTATTCACTTATTCTACACTATATAACAGGCCTGCCATTCGTCTCTTCACTTTTATTCTTGCCTCATGTGCTCCACCTAGCAATCAATACAGTCTTTTAAAAATATCCTTGGGTGGCACAGTCGGTCAAGTGTCCAACTCTTGGTTTCAGCTCAGGTCATGATCTTGGGGTTGTGAGATCAAGCCCCACATTGCACTCCACACTCAGCAGAGTCTGCTTAGGATTCTCTCTCCCTGTCCATCTGCCCCTGCACATACAGGGCTCACACTCTAACAACTAAATAAATTCTTAAATATATATATATTTATATACACACATATTTATACACACACACATAGAAGTGTATATATATATATATATGCATATGTATATCCATATATATACTTCTAAAAATGCCAATGCTTATTGTCCTTCACTGGCTCTCCAGCCTCTTCACACAGCCCACAACAACTCACACACACAACAACTCTTGCTTTCTTTACAACTACATTTATTTTATGTTTCCTCTTCCCCAACAGGCACTAATCCGCTGAGCTTCCTTCATCTCCTCTACAACATCCAACTCTTTCCCCTCATCACGGCCTCTCAAATGCTTTTCCATTTGTGGGAAAGCTCTTTTTTTTCCACTTTTACATGACTCGCTTCTCATTCCTTCAATCTCAGTTTATATAGTACTTATTCAAATAATGCAACCTGGCCTATCTCTAAGTATATATGGCCATTCTGTTGTTCTCCACCCCAGTATCTGTTCATTCCCTTAACTACGGTCACCACAATTTTTAATTCTATACTTATTAACTTATTAGACTTCTGAAACTATTGATGTTCTGCATATTCAAAAACAAATGAATAAGCCTGAGAGGAACCTAAAATTCAACATAAGCAGAAACAAATGAACCCTACTGTATTTCAAATGAACAACAAATGCACTGGAAGAGTAAACAGAAGATAACAACCCAAGTAACTATATACTCTGTACTGGATTAAATGGTGCCCCTCCCCACCAAGGATCTACTTGTGTCCTCCTCACTAGAAGCCATGAATGTGACCTGAAGTTACATTCTTAAGTCTCACTTAAGAGTGAGAAGACATAGCGAAATAAGTCAATCAGAGAAAGACAACTATCATACGATCTCCCTGATATGAGGAAGTGGAGATGCAACATGGGGGGTTTAGGGGGTTGGAAAAAAATAAATGAAACAAGATGAGATCGGGAGGGAGACAAACCATAAGAGACTCTTACTGTCACAAAACAAACTGAGGGTGACCGGGGGGGAGGGGGTCGGGAGAGGGTGGTGGGGTTATGGACTTTGGGGAAGGTAGTGCTATGGTGAGTGCTGTGAAGTGTGTAAACCTGGAGATTCACAGACCTGTACCCCTGGGGCTAATAATACATTATATGTTTATAAAAAAATTTTTTTTAAATAGAAAGTTTGAAAAAAAAAAAAAAAAAAGAGGGAGAAGACACAAAGAAGAGAAAGCTCTGTGAAGAGAGGCAGAGAGAAAAGAGCCTGGATTATGCAGCCACAAGCCAAGGAATGCCTGGAGTCACCAGAAGCTAGGACAGGCAAGGAAGAATTCCCCTATGAGCCACTGGAGGGAGCATGGCTGTGCTAATATCTTGATTCCAACACTTCTGGCCTCCAAAACTGGGCAAGAATTTCTGTTGTTTTAAGCTACTAAGTGTGTGCTAATTTATTATGGTCATCTTATAAAACTAGTATAAAAAGACCAAAAAGCACTAGAAAACTAGTATATAAAGACCAAAAGAGGGGCTCCTGGGCAGCTCAGTGGGTTAAGCCTCTGCTTTCGGCTCAGATCATGATCTCTCTGCTCAGCAGGGATCCCCATCTTTCTGCCTGCCTCTCTGCTTCCTTGTGATTTCTCTCTGTCAAATAAGTAAATAAAATATTAAAAAAAAAAAAAAGACCAAAAGAAGTGGGGACACCTAGGTGGCTCAATTAAGTGACTGTCTTTGGCTCAGGTCATGATCCCAGGCTCCTGGGATGGAGCCAGGCATCGGGCTCCCTGCTCAGTGGGAAGCCAGCTTCTCCATCTACCACTCCCCCTGCTTGTGTTCCCTCTCTCTCTGTGTCTCTCTCTGTCAAATAAATAAATAAAATCTTAAAAAAAAAAAAAAAGACCAAAAGAACTATAAATAAATACTGAATTCTAGTTAATACATTTGTTTCTCTTTTGCAGTGGTATGCGTTAAGAATTCTGAAACTGCTTTCATTACAATGAAGAATTAAGCAAATGAAAAAATACTTTTGAGGAAATGGAAGCCAAATTTCTCCACTGGAAAAGGGAATTACAAAAGTGAAAAAAAGAAAAACTAGAATGAACCCTATGGAATTTGACTGAAATCAGGGATATCAATATGAACCCACAATTTCTAATAGGTAAATATAAATATAGGTGTACATGGGTGTAAGTTATTCTCAAGCTCTGTATACAGAGAATGGCTGGAAGCAAGGACTCCTCAGCGACCCCAGCACAGAAATCCTGGATTCTAAATTGCATTCTCCACTAAAAGGAAATAGGGCTCCTTGAAGAAATGTTTGATTCTTGTTCATACAAGATGAACATGGAACATCTGCTTGTGCCAAAAAATAAGAAAGTGCAAAAATGACGGGGATATGTTAAAGAATAAAGGGCAGGTTGAGGGGCTTCTACTGGGACAATTAGGGCATCAAAATAAACAATGAAAGTAATGGATTATAAATGACTGACTCAACTAGGATCTCCTGGGTGTATATGAATAAATAAATAAGAGAAAGCTCCTCTTTTCAATAGGAGGATGATAATAAATATAAAATGAATGATGGGAGTTAGAAAAATCACCATTTTGTAATCATCACAGTAATAACTGATTCACATAAGAATCATCAATGGATGCTAAAAACTATTGGAGAAAAGCTTGATAATGACCAGAGAGGGACTTTCCCTTCTCTCAAAATCTCCCTGCAAATTACTTAATAAGTACAAAGAGAAAAATAGCAGGGAAGAGATCTGGTATTACACTATCTTAAACAAGTGATCAAACTAACGTTACCAATACTGGGATGCACTGGTATCATGTATTCCTGATATGAGGATGTAGGAACACAAGAGCGTTTCTGCAAAAGACTTTCTAAAAATGCACACCCAAACCCTAATGATGAGGAAAAACAGGCAAAATCAAATCCTGTATCTGTAGCTACATATTTACAGCTTCTACATATTTATAAAATAAATGGCTTATAGTCTTCATATATGTCAAAGACTCTTTTTTTTTTTTTAAGGCAGAGGAACTATTCCCAATTAAGAAACAAAAAGGCATGGGCACCTGGGTGGCTCAGTCAGTTACACATCTGCCTTCTCAAGTCATGATCTCAGGATCCTGGGATCAAGACCCACATCAGGCTCCCTGCTCAGGGGAGAGCCTGCCTCTCCCTCTGCCCTACCCCACTCTCGTGCTTGCTCTCTCACTCTCCCCTCTTTAAATAAATAAATAAAATATTTTTTTTTAAAGGTATGACTACTAAACTAGTGGGAATATAATTATAAAGGAGATTGTGGGGGCACCTGGGTAGCTCAGTTGGTTAAGCAGCTGCATTTGCCTCAGGTCATGATTCCAGGGTCCTGGGTTCAAGCCCCACATCAGGCTCCCTGCTCAGCAGAGAGCCTGCTTCTCTCTCTCTCCCTCTGCCTGCAGCTCTGCTTTCTTGTGCTATCTCTCTTTCAAATAAATAAATAAAATCTTTTTTAAAAACTGTTTATAAAGGAGATTGTTGAGAAAACTGTGGACTATCGATTAGATAATAGTATTTTATCAAGGTTAAATTCATGGTTATATAAAAAATATATAATGTTATTAGGAAAACAACACTGAAGAATTTAGGAGTAAAGGAGCAAGGTAGCTGCAACTTATTTCAAAGGTTGGGGAATATTAAAACATATACACATAATTCATATATATGTGCATAAACATCTGTGAGTGAGTGGGGGGATATATAAGCAGGGGGAACAGAGTTTGTATTAGTTCCTGAAGGAAGCAGGAGAAGACAAAGCAATCGGGCAAAATGTTAGCAACTGATGAATCCAGAAAAAGGGTATTTTTGTAACTTTTCTGTAAAGTTGAAATTATATCAAAATAAACCTTAAAAAAAATATTCTGGCTGCTCTGTGAAGAAAATCCTGTTACAAAGTCAAGATAGGAATTAAGAAGGCAGTGATGTGGTCCATGGGAACACTGACAGTGGCTTGGACTAGGGCACAGCAGTTAAGGGTTCAGAAGTAAGAAGATGTGGGACACATTTTAAAGAGACAGACATCAGGTTTCCCTAATGAACTGGATCTGGGCAACCACAGAAGAAAAAGCAAAGTTTGTGAACTAAGCAACTGATAAATGTAAATGGTAACTATACAAATACCATGTCATTTTCTCTGCCCATGGAGAACCTGAACTCTCTTTTGTATTTAGGAAATTCCCCCCATAATGACTCTTGGGGTAGAAGACAGAGACTACCTCTCACAGAAGAGGGAAAATCAGGTGCTAATTTTGCCAGCCTCCCTTACAGATGTGACACAGGAATGCAATCCAGATCCAGCCATTACGTTCCCTGGAGTTGTAACTCATGGACAATGGAATGCTAACGTGCCATGTTAGTCCATTTAGGCCACTATAACAAAAATACCATAAACTGAGTGGCTTATAAGCCATAAACATTTTTGTCTCACACTTCTGAAGCTGGGAAGCTGAAGATCAAGGTGCCAGCAGATTTAGTGTCTGAACTTCCTAGTTCACAGAGGCTGTCTTTTTGATGTAACCTCACATGGTGAAGGGGTAAGAAAGCTTTCTTGGGCCATTTGCCCAAGATGGGCACTAATCCCATTCATGAGAGCTCCATGTTAATGACCTAATCACCTCCTAAAGTCCCCACCTCCTATTACCATCACCTTGGGGGTTATGATTTCAGAATATGAATTCTGGAGAATATTCAGACCATAGCAGTCTCCTTAAGGGCAATAGTACCACACCTCCTGCAAGACAAAACTCCCTGCTCTTAAGAGGTCGTGGTACTCTGTGATATCCAATTTTTGGCAATGACCACCACAGTTTTACCAGAAAACTAAGTTTACAGCATGGTCTGGGGAATTGTTCCTACATTTCACATGAAGTGTGATTCACTAGACTTCTAGTATTCTCATTATGCATAAGTCAAGTAGAGTCAGTTTTGCTGCACAAAGCCAAGAACAGGTACTGAAATCCTAGCTCATAATTTTGATCCGAGAACTGGAGTGAATTAAAATACATTTTATAGGAGATTCCAATTTCACTCATGATGGAATACACACATTCTACCCCATCTCTCCATTTAATTACAACAAAAAATTCTGAACAAAATAAAGAAGGTAAGGGGTGTCTGGGTGGCTCGGTCACTTAAGTGCCTGACTCTTGATCTCAGCTCAAGTCTTGATCTCAGGGTTTTGAGTTCAAGTCCCGCACTAGACTTCACACTGGGCGTGGAGCCTACATTTAATGAGAAGGGACGGGAGGGGAGGACGAAACTAGCAGAAGACAATGAATAGTGAATAAGAGCAAGCAAAAAGGATATAGAACCCAGGTCTTAAAGAGCAGTTGGGGGATGGTTTCCGACTTCTATATTTCTTGACTTAGGCTCTGGGGCAGTCCACAACGAACAACTGAGAGCAAGAGCGGACAGAAAGTTCCAAAAATTTTCTCTCTCCAAGGCACAGGGTGGCAGATGGGTGGTGAAGGGCCTGTGGAATGAAGCTCTTGTGATCTGACCTACCCTATGCCAGCCATGCACAAGCAACAAAGCTGCAAGTCTCTCCTCAGTGCTGGCACCGGAAATGGAAGTCCTTACAAGTCAAAGAGCTATCGATCTCCTGCTTTTCCTACCAGGCAAGTGCTAGCTCTGGGGTGGCACTTCTCGTCTTCCCAACCAGCAGAAGTGGTCCTGTGAGGCCATAAAGCAGATGAGTGCCAGCAACAAACAGCAGTTGTCTTCTCACTAACAGAAGCAGCCCTGCAGGGAGGATACTTGCTGGCTCTCCTGACCCATACCAGGAAAGAACCAGCAACAAAGAGGCATGGTGCCTATTCCCCTGAACCACAAGCAACATTAACAGCCCTGTGTGTCAGAGCACTTATGGCACTCTGTGTTTTTAACTTGGCCAGTATTAAACAAAGCAGATCACCAAACAACATACGTAGAATAGAACCCTCCTGATACTCTATGCTTTACATCTGTGGGTAGAGAAATTTTTATATTTCCACCCCACTCCAGCTTTGCCTAGAGGCAAAAGCTACATTTATGAGAACTGCTACATTGCATAAAAAGATTTTCTAGCAAGAATATCAGAACAGAAAGCCCCTGCAAGACAGTAAAGGGAAAATCATAGGTTGAAGGGGTAAGAAAGCTGGAGAAAAAATATCCTTTATATCTGTATACCTGTACTCACTCCTGAGGTGCGCTTGTGAAACCTACCAGAATCAACCAGAGAAAAGCAATGAGAACTGAAGATGGTGTGGAACACCAGCCAGGGTCCACAAAGGTCCCTGGGTAACACATACATGGGTCAAATCAGAATAGCATACAAATGCTTTGGAAATGAATACTGCAAGGAAAAACAGCTCATAGGAAGTAGATCAGGACTTACAGTCTAAAACTAATCAGGTTGACTCTCAGCTAAAAAGGAAACCACACACTCAGACAAACAAACAAAACAAAACAAAACAAAAACCCAGCATTCTCCAGAAGTTTTGGATAGGACTAAGAATATCATAACACAATATTCAAAATGTCAAAGATACAATCCAAAAATAATCATACAAAGAAACAGGAAAACCTAACCAGCTCCCAAGAAATAAGATAAAAGATGCCAACCACAAAATGATCTAAATGTTCTAATAATCAGAAAAAAGACTTAAAATCAGTGTTTACGACCATGATACGTAAACAGAAAGCTAACACATTTGAAACAAATGCAAAATAGAAGTGCTCAGCAAAGAAAGACAAACTATTAAAAAACGGATATCTGGTTATATTGAAAAATATAATAATGGAAATAAAAAATTCACTGGAAGTGCCCAATAGTAGAATGGGTATATCGGAGGAAAGATTCAATGAACCTGAAGGCAGATCAATAGAAATAATTCAGTCTAAACAGGAAAAAAATGAAAAGAATCACAGAGAGCTATGAGACAATTATAAAAAAAAAATTTAGTACTCATCTTATATAAGACTAAGGAGAAGAGAGACAGGTGCAGACAAATATTTGAAGAAATAACAGCTAAAAATTTCCCAAACATGGTGAAGGAGGTAAATTTACAGATCCAAGAACCTCAGAGACTGCCAAACATGGAGAACTAACTAAAACAAAAATAATAAATTAAAAAATCTTTAAAGCCTATACCTAGACACATATTAAACTATTTTAAGCCAAATATTTTTTTTAAAATCCTAAAAGAATATTAAAAAATGACACATTACATAATGGTAACAAATACTTGAATTACTGCAGAGTACTCATCAAAAATAAAGCCAGAACTCAGTTGGTTAAGCGGCTGCCTTCAGCTCAGGTCATGATCCCAGCGTCCTGGGATCGAGTCCTGCATCGGGCTCTTTGCTCGGCAGAGAGCCTGCTTCTCCCTCTGCCTCTACCTGTGCTCGCTCTCTCTCTCTCTCCCTCTCTCTCTGACAAATAAATAAATTTAAAAAAAAAATAAAGCCAGAAGATGGTAGACCAACATTTTTTAAGTGTTGAAAGAAAAATACCCTTCATTGCTTGTATTCCAGGTTTCTCTTTGTTTCTCTTTCACTTGGAGAACTTTTTTAGATTTTCTTTTTTAATTTTTAATTTTGAGATAGAATATATATACCATAAAATTCACCCATTTAACGTGTATGTTCAGTGGCTTTTAGTATATTCAGTAGTTTTTAGCATATTCATGGAGTGTGCAGCCATCATCACAGTCACTTTTAGAACATTTTTTATCCTCCCCAAAAGAAACTACTGGAGATAGCCAAAAGGGAAGGGGCCAGGGAGTGATGATTAGGCAGAGCACAGAGGATTTTTAAAACAATGAGACTTGCCTGTATGTAATGTACAGAAAATGTACTTTAGGAAAGAAGGTAAAATAAATACACTATAAGATGAAAGAAAACTGAGAACTTGTCACCAACAGACTTGTTTTCAAAGAAATGTTACAGAAATTGAAAAAAATGATCATATATTTCATATGGAAATTTGAAGAATAGCCAAGAAAATTAAAAAATTATTTTATTTAAAGAATACTTATAATAAAGCTGGACACCTATCTCACATCATACACAAAAATTAACTCCAAATGGAATTCAGATCTGAATGTAAGAGCTAAAACAATAAAACTCTTAGAAGAA
This sequence comes from Mellivora capensis, assembly GCA_004024625.1. NCBI lineage: Eukaryota > Metazoa > Chordata > Mammalia > Carnivora > Mustelidae > Mellivora > Mellivora capensis. The sequence continues at coordinate 10,849 of PISX010024323.1, forward strand.
AATATAGGCACAATTCTTCATGAGCATAAAATGGCACTGAAGGCACAAAACAAAGGAAAAATTAAATTGAGCTTCACCAAAATTTAAAACTTCTGTGCTTCAAAGAACACCATCAAGAACATGAAAAGACAACCCAAAGAATGAGACAAAAATATGTGCAAATCATATATCTCATAAAGGACTAATAATCCAGAATATATGAACTGTTAGAACTCAATGATAAAAAACCAAATAACCCAATTTTAAAACATGCAAGGCTCTGAATAGACATTTCTCTAAAAAAAGATTTACAAATGGCTAATATATACACCAACATAATTAAGCATCAGAGAAACATAAATTAAAATCACAGAGACACCACTCTACACCCTCTGAAATTGTTATCATTAAAAACAAACAACAAAAACAACAAAATGAGGAAATCACAAGTGTTAACAAGGATATATAAAAACTGGAACCCTCATACACTATTGGTGGGTATGTAAAATGTTCCAGACACTTTGGAAAACCATCTGTCAGTCCCTCAAAACGTTAACACAGAGTTACCATAGGTCCCAGATATCCCACTCCTAAGTAAACATCTAAGAGAAATGACAATATATCTCCACACAAAAACTTGTACTGAATGTTCATAGGAGCATTATTCATAATAGTAAAAAAAAGTGTGACCAGCACAAATGCCCATCAACCGAAGACGAAATAAATGTGGTATATCTGTACAACAGAATATTATTTTTGCAGTGAAGATAAATTAAATATTGATATATGTCACATGAATTTTAAAAACATCCTGCTAAGTGAAAGGTCCACATATTATATGATTCCATTTACATGAAATATCTAGAATAGGTAAATCTATAGAGATGGAAATAGATTAGTAGTTGCATAGGGCTTTGTGGGGTGGTAGAGTTGAGGATGATGGCTAAGGGACAGGGAGTATTTTGTTTTTAATAGACTACTTTTTAGGACAGTTTGAGGTTCACAGCAATATTGAGAGAAAGATACAGAGATCTACCATATATCCCTTGTACCCAACATGCATAGCTTCTCCCTATTATCAATAACCTCCACTGCAGTTGTACATTTGTTAATATTAATAAACCTACACTGACACATCATTATCATCCAAACTCCACACTTACATTAGGATTTTCTCTTGATATTGTACATTTTATGGTTATGAACAATTTATAATGACATGTATCCATCATTACAATATCATACAGACAAGTCTCATTGTTTTAAAAATCCTCTGTGCTCTGCCTAATCATCACTCCCTGGCCCCTTCCCTCTTGGCTATCTCCAGTAGTTTCTTTTGGGGAGGATAAAAAATGTTCTAAAAGTGACTGCGATGATGGCTGCACACTCCATGAATATGCTAAAAACTACTGAATATACTAAAAGCCACTGAACATACACGTTAAATGGGTGAATTTTATGGCATATATATTCTATCCCAAAATTAAAAATTAAAAAAGAAAATCTAAAATAAGTTCTCCAAGTGAAAGGGAAAGGGTAACAAAGAGAAACCTGGAATACAACCAATGAAGGGACAACAAAAGAAAGGGTAAATATCTGAATAAATAGAACAATATTTTTCACCTTTAACTTGTTGAAAGCAAAAATTACCATCATTGCCCGATGGGATTTTTTTAAGATCTTATTTATTTATTTGACAGAGAGAGAGAGAGCAAGAGAGGGAATAAAGGCAAGGGGAGTGGGAGAGGAAGAAGCAGGCCTTCCTGCTGAGCAGGAAGCCCAAAACAGGGCTTTATCCCAGGTCCCTGGGATCATGACCTGAGCGGAAGGCAGACACTTAACAACCGAGCCACCCAGGTGCCCCGCCTGATGGGATTTTCAATGCGTGTAAATGTAACACATATAACAACTCCATCAGGATTGGCAAAAGAGCCTATGTGGTTGCACAATTCCTATTTTTTACTTGAAATGATAAAATATTAATTCTAAGTAGATTATATAAAATTTAAAATATATTTTTATAGTTCCCTAAAGCCACCACTTAAAAAAACTATACAAAGAGACATAATTAAAATCTGACAGGTAAATAAAAATGAAATTCTAAAAATACTCAGATTAATTTAAAAGAAATCAGGAAAGATGAAGCAGAGAACAAAGAACAGAAAGAAGCAAAAATAATGAAATGGTAGAATTAAATCTAACCATATCAATAATTACATTAAACTTAAATGAGCTAAATACACCAATTAAAAGACAATGACTACCATTACATATTAAAAAGCAAGGCCCAACAATATACTTCTTTCAAGAATCCAACTTGAAATATAATGATACAGAAAGGTTAAAAATAAAGAACTGAAAAAGATGTAACAAGCACCTTGACTCAGCCTTGAACAGAATAGCCTTTACAGTTCCTCTTTCTGTATGGCTCCTTCTCAGATATCCATGTGGCTGGCTCCCTTGTGGATCCATCATCTAGGTCTCAGCCTGAATGCCACCCCCTCAGAGAGGCCACCTGACTATCTACAAGCCCCTAGTCACTCTCCATCCCCTAAACTGGCTTCATTTTAATTCATAACACTTACTACTCCCTGATTTTGTTATATATATTTTTGCATATTTTCAATGTCTCCCCACTGGCATATAAATTTCATGAGGGCTTTATCTAGCAGACAGTCAATTAAAGTTGTTGAATAAATGAATATAGAACAAAATACACCAAGCAAACAATAATTTTTTAAAACTTGAGAGGATATATTAATATCACACAAAGCTGACATCAGAAGAAGAAAAATCACAAGAGATAAGAAGGAACATTATATAATGATAAAAGGATCAGTTCACCAGACATAGTAATTATAAGTGTATATGCACCTATGGGGTGCCTGGATGGCTCAGATGGTTAAGCATTCAACTCTTGATTTCAATTTAGGTCATGATCCCAGGGTCGTGAGGGCCCTGCACCAGACTCTGTGCTCTGCTTGAGATTATCTCCATCTTCTTCTGCCCCTCTCCCCACTTGTGCACTCTCTAAATAAATAAATAAAATCTTAAAAAAAAAAAAGATAAAGCACATCTCTATAATTAGAGCATCTACCTTAAAATATTAGGAATTAGAAAACTAGGAAAAGCAAGCAAAAGGAAAGAAAGCACAAGAACAGAAATCAATATTAAAAATAAAACTACAGCAGAGAAATACAAATGAATGAGACAAATTGAAAAACTTCTAGCCAGACCAAGAAAAAAGAAAAGACATAACTGCCAACATAAGAAAAAAATATGTGAACAATGACCCTAAAGAAATATTACTAAAAATTCTATGTAAATGAATTTGCTAATTTAGAGGAAATGGACCAATTCCATGAAAGTCATAAGCTATCAGAACTCAATCCAAGAACAAAGAAATAACATGAATAGTTCTATATTTATTAAATAAACAGAATTCATAGTTTAAATTTTTTGGAAAAAAGGGAAAAGAAAACCCCAGGCTACACTGGAAAATTCTACTAGGCATTTTTAAGTGATACCATTTATAATGGCTTAAAAAATGAAATTTTTAGGTATAAATTAAGTACAAACTTAATGAAATCTGTTAAGGAGCTCTTTGCTAAAAACTATAAAGCCTGAATAAAAGAAAAAAGACCTAAAAAAATGAGAGATACATTGCTGTTGATGGAACTGAAAGACTCCATATAGTTAAGGTATAACATAAGTTAATTCTCTCTAAATGACCTTTAACTTTTGAAAAACATTTTGTAGGTTTTTTTGTTTTTTGTTTTTCAGAGAGAAAGTGAGAGAAAGAGAGAGAATGAGCACTCGAACAGGCAGTCATGGGGAGACAGGGGGGAGAGAAAGAATCTTAAGCACATTTCATACCCAGGACAGAGCCCAACGAGGGGCTTGATCCCAGTACCCTGAGATCATGACGTGAGCTGAAATCAAGAGTCAGACATTTAACTGATGGACCCAACCAGGCTCCTCTCCAAATAATCTTTAGATTCAAAATAATTTCAAACAAAATCCTAGCAGGATTCTTCGTATGTATAGACAGGATAATTCTAAAATTATGTGAAAAAGTAAAGAAACTAAAAGGGCCCAATATCAAAACTGCAATGAGATATCACCTCAAAACTGTCAGAATGGCTAAAATCAGCAACACAAGAAGCAATAGGTATTGGCGATGATGAGAACAAAAAGTAACCCCTGTGCACTATTGGTGGGAATGCAAACTGGTACAGCCACTCTGGAAAACAGTACGGAGGTTGTCAGAAGGTAGAACTACCCTATAATCCAGCAATCATACTACTGGGTATTTACTCAAAGAATACAAAAATACTAATTCAAAGGACTATGCATCCCTATGTTTACAGCAGCACTATTTACAACAGTCTAATTGTGGAAGCAGTGCAAGTGTATTGATGAATGTATTGATGTGTTGATGAATGGATAAAGAAGAGATCACATATGTGTGTGCATATATGCAATATATGTGTGTATACATATATAATATTCCATTACATGTATGTACATATAATGGAATATAAGAATATATATATATATAAAAAAGAATGAAATCTTGCCATATGTAAGGACATGGATGGAACTAGACAGTATAATGCTAACTGAAATAAGCCAGTCACAGAAAGACAAATACCTTATGATTTCACTTTTATGTAGAATTTAAGAAATGAAGCAAATGAGCAAAGGAGAAAAAAGAGAGAATGAGAAACCAGGAAACAGATTCTTAATTATAGACAACAAATTGATGGTTATCAGAGGGGAGGTGGTTGAGAGATGGGTGAAACAGATGATGGGGTACACTTGTCCTAATGAGCACCAGGAGATGTATGTAAGTGATGAATCACTACATTAAACACCTGAAACTATATACTTGACCTTAGCCAAAAGGCCGAGAAGCGATACACCTGAAACTATATAACAATGTATGTTAACTGGAATTAAAATAAAAATTTTTTTAAAAAGAAACTAAAATAGCCCAAACAATTTGAGACAAAGAACAGAGTTGGAGCACACCATCAAATTTTTTAAAAATTTTTTAAAGATTTTATTTATTTATTGGAAAGACGGAAAGAGAGACAGAGAGAACGAGCAGGGGGGAGGGGCACAGGAAGAGGGAGAAGCAGGCTTTCTGCTGAGCAGGGAGCCCAACAAGGGACTCGAACCCAGGACCCCGGGATCATGACCTGAGCCAAAGGCAGATGCTTAACCACCCAGGCACCCGAACACACCACCAAATTTTAACATATACAAAAAAGATGCGATAATCAAGGCAGTATGGTATTAGTGAAAGGATATACACATAGCTATGGAACAGGACAGAGAGCCTCAAAGCAGAGAGCCTAAACGGTCTTGGCTTCCTCACTCTTGGAGACTCCTCCAAGCCTGCTGCACTCTCCTCTGCCCAACTGAGCTCCATGTCCACTGACATCTCTGCCGGGGCCCATTAATCTAATGCGTAGTCTGCTTACATCCCAGTCAGTTCCCATTTACCGTTTTCCTCTCCCACTCCCAGACTCGGGGACTCTACAAATGGACAGTGCTCAGTCTAGTCCTGGGAATCTCACTTCTAGTACTTCGTCCGAGCAGCAGCCCAGCAACTCCCCAAGACATGAATTCAGGTCCTAAAGGCAAGCACCAGAAAACAGGGGTTTTTTTTTTACTGATATTTGTTGATTGGAGTTGAAATAGCATCTTGGAATATAAGGGATATTTTTAAGAGAACCAACAGAAAATGACCAAAAGATCAAAAGGACATGTGGGCACCTTAGCTGCTGAGTACCTACAATATTAAACACAAATAGGTTAAACTGTAAAAAATCTAAAAGACTGTGAATGTTGTCTCTTGTTTGTAAGATAGGAGCATGACAAAGCCAATGGGAATGTTAAGTACCCTTGTGTTAAAACAGTGACCAAAATTAGTCATAACAAAATCAAGTTCAACTAAGGATTCTTAAATGGATCCAAACAGATTCAGTACCGTGGCTAACATTAGCGGAAAAAATTTTAAAGTGACACCTATTAGAGAACAGCCAGTGACTAAAAGTTTTTCATAAAAAAAAACAGTTTTTCTCTCTTTCTCCCTTATCTAAACATAGGCACTCCTGGGGGTGGGGGGGAGGGGGGGATCCCTTCCTTTATTTAACAGACTTCACTAGAAATAGCCTAGAAGAATTAAGCACCCATTTGTTTCTCAAAAATGTTATACTTTCCCTAAAGACAGGACATTAGTGAACCATGATCAATACCGGTTTCCTCTAAACACACACACACAGAGATGGGGCGGGGGTGTGGCGCAATGCGTGCAGATTTGTACGGATCTGTACATACTCTTGTGGCTGCCGCACGATGAAAACTGTTAACAGCTGCTCTGCTGCAGTACCATCTGTGGCCCCTGAATGAGGTGAGGCTCTGAGACCCACCAAAATGCAAGGGTCCAAATCTTTGGCACAGTGAGCCAACTAACAGGGGCAACTCAAGGGATAAGATGAAATGTAGCGGAGAACACAGTGTGAACGTTGATCCAAAAGTTCCTCTTAACCGGAGTCCGTTCTTTGGCTGTTAGGAATCACAGAAGTTCCTAAAATTGTCAGGAAAGTTTTCATGCATACATTTTGCTGCAGAAAATGTTCACAGCTTTGATGCAGGAGTTGGCAAATTTTTTCTTCTAAAAGGCCAGATAATGAGTATTTTAAGCTTTGCAGGCCACATGGTCTCTGCTGCAACTCTTCAACTCTACCACTGAAGCACAAAAGCAGCCAACATCAAGAGTAAATTGTGGAAGCAGTGAGTTCTTTTACTCAAAGTAAAAGAACAGGCATGGCGGTTTCCAAAAAAATTTTTATTTACAAAAACAGGGTGCAGGCTGGATTTGGCCCACAGGCTGCAGTCTGCCGACCCCCTGTCGTAATCCATCCATACTCTTAGTCATTTCCTTCCATGAATCAAAGACTCTGAAGTCCAAGTTTTTCTAATTCTTGAGAGATTTTAAAACTCATTTGAATATATTCAAGAGATAAATTCATTCTTCTGTGAACTACTCAACTCCAATGATCCCTTCCCAATTCATTTCAGCAGCCCCAACTACGGCTAACTCTGCCATTACTACAGATAGTTCCTCTTCTGAAACCATGAATTTCCAATATTTATTGATTTAACAAATATTTTTCAGCTGATATGTTCTGGGCTCTTGTATTCCATTTACTGGTCCCATAACCTCCTATCTTTCAGTTCTTCAATTTTCTTTATTTTCATTATCATCCACTCCTGAGGCATAAACCTGAAAGTCCTTTTGCTTTACCTACAATGAACAACTTTTATTCTGGAATAACTCCCTCCTCCTCATCACTGTATTCCATTCAAACACCCAGGCTCCTCATTAAGACTCAAGAACATCATACAAATATGCAGAATGATTTTTTTCTGCAAATTTACATTCTAGGGGCGCCTGGGTGGCTCAGTGGTTTAAGCCTTTGCGTTCAGCTCAGGTCATGATCCTAGGGTCCTGGGATCGAGCCCCGCATTCGGCTCTCTGCTCAGTAGGGAGCCTGCTTCCCCCCCACCCTTTCTCTCTCTGCCTCCCTCCGTGCCTGCCTCTCTGCCTACTTGTGATTTCTGTCAAATAAATAAATAAAATCTTTTAAAAAAATTATATTCTACAGCCCTTAAAACTCCCATAGTCCTTCTATTCATTTTTCCTCACAACCGTCAATAGCTATTCTAAGTCTTTATTATCTTACTGTAGGCTTCATCCCAACATCTCCCAACACAAAATTAATGACCCTGCCAGCAGATGGTGACACTTGTAGTTTCCTACCCAAGACCCACAACCTATAAACATATCTGGATACAAGCCCTCTATAATCCCTCCATTCCCAGTGTAAATATATTTCCTCCTCCCATGGGAAGCCAACTCCTGCTCTTCCATGTGATCACAATCACTACGGCCTCCTCATGGACTTGCATTATTACTTAGTATGTTTGGTTTTTGCAGAACTATATTAGTTATCCATACTGTGTAACAAATCACCACAAACTTAAACAAATTGGAGGTGGCCTAAGACTCTAACAGTTTAGGAGGTCAAAAGTCCATCACAAAGTAGCTGGATTCTTTGCTTCGGGTCTCATAGACTGAAAAATCAGGATCGTGGTAGGGCTGCATTCCTCTCTTCAGGTTCAGGGGAGGAATCCGCTTCCAAGTTCATTGAGGTCACTGGCAGAAACCAAGTTCTTTGTACTTACAAGACTGAAATGCCCATTTCCTTGCTGTCAGCTGAAGGCTACTCTCAGTGATTAGAAGCTGTGTGCCTTCCTTGACACATGGATTCCTCCATCTTCAAAGCCAACAAATGAGAAGCTTGTTCATGTTGAGTCTAAATTAGACAAAAGCTATGCCTGCAAATCTTTGCAAAATAATCTCCTGTTTATCTGTAACTCCAGTCGAAATGGCTAAGGAGTAATATCCTTAAGCTTCCTAGAGGTCACCTGGTTTGATTCAGAAAATCTGTGAAGCACACATTAATTTCTTGAAAAAGCCTCTGGTATAACTGAATAATCTGACCTTATGATCTTTCAGAGGTTTTAGCAAAAGGTTATGTGTACACGCTTGGTTTCTTCTCTGAATCACACTTTCAAAAAGCAATTTCTTCATTTTAACATTATTTGCCATATAGACAGGCTCAAAATTAACTAAATCATCTAGTCCTGGTTCTCTTTTAATAAAACTTCTTTCGATTTAACTTTATTCTCTCACATTTTCCTATAAGCAGCAAGAAGAAATCAGGCAGTACCTTCACTCAACACTTTGCTCAGAAATTGCCTTAGCTATATATCCAACTTCATCAGGTAAGTTCTGCTTACAACTTCAAAGCCAGCAACAGAGACTCTCCCTCAAGTCAAATCCCTCCCACACTTCAAATCTCTTTTGCCAGGAGAGGCTCAATACCTTTAAGGGCCCAGTAGCTCGACCCACTGAAGATAATCTTCCTTTCTCAACTGTCCCATACAATATAACCTAATCACAGGAGTATTCCATCCTGCTCATAGTTCACATCCACACTCAGGGGGAGGAGCAGAGAATCTTGGGTGCCATCTCAGAATTCTGCCTACAATCAGGACTGTGAGCGTAGCAATTCTGAAACAACCTTCTATGAATGGTAGCAATGAACAAATAAATGAAAGTAGTGATGATGCTGGAAGCCAAACTTCTCAATGTTGAAGAAGTGAAATACAAATGTGGAATGGAGAAAGGCTAGAAAGTTGGATTAGGATTACCGGATGTATCAGTGTGAACTCATAATTTTATACACACATACACACACACACACACACACACAACACATACACATATATGTAGTTGGTTGATCTTCCATTTCAGCTTGCTCTCCTGAAATAGTCCAGAGGCAATGACACCCCAGCATCAGTGAACATACCCAGGGCCCAGATCCAGATTTGTAAACAGAATTCCCTATTAAAATGAGCCATGGATCAGGCGCCTGGGTGGCTCAGCTGGTTAAGCTACTGCCTTGGGCTCAGGTCATGATCCTGGAGTCCTGGGATGAGTCCCATATTGGTCTTCCCCTGCTCTGCAGGGAGCCTGCTTCTCCCTCTCCCTCTGCCTCTCCTGCTAATTGTGCTCTCTCTGTCAAACAAATAAATAAAATCTTAAAAAAAAAAAAAAAGGAATCATGGGTCCATGGAGAAATGGGTAACATCAGAGCAGGAAAAGTACAAGATGAGTCAAGAACATTTTGTTGTACCAAAATCTAAGAAATTATCCCCAAAGTGATGGGGATATGTCAAAAAGACATAAACCAGTGTTAGGGAGTTTCTGTTAGATAAAAATCTCTGAAAATATTCAGAAATTGGAAAGAAACACAATGTACTTCTGATCACTGCACTTTTTAGAGTTTATATTTGTAGTTAAAACCATCAGTTAAAACTGCTTTCGGAAACAAAAATATACCTAGAATTCACAATTTAAAATGTTTTACTTATTAGGAAACAGAATTTATCATTAAAAGGATATGACTAATATGTTTCATCTCCAAATGTGCCATAGCAAATTTCTGGAGTGGCTGGATATCAGAATAACTACGTGTACTATTCAAATATAAATAAAGCTATTTGAAAACATGTTTTTCCAGTATTTATAAAGCTTCTAATGTCCATAATTATAGTACATTCATGGAGAAATTGCCCAGTTAAAAGTCCAAGGATTCTAGATTCCCCTGAGCCTGTCCTCTCCCAATTTAATCATGTAGTTAAGAAAGAAATGTAACAGAATTGTTTTAATGTTGAAAAGGGCAGAAGATAACCCAAAGGAAATTCACTTAACAATATCAACTCTAGATGAGTTGATAAAAGGAAGTTTAATAAATGAAATTACAAGATTATAATCATGGGCATTCACTTATTAATAATCTATGAAAACACTTTTTAATTTAACTTAATACTGAGTTGTTACGGAGTTTTGATGTTTAGGAACACTTCTTAATGAAGAATTGAAATTTAATAGTCACACATTTGTGGAGAGAGCCCCATCTGAATCTCAGGCAAAGTATGTGTATAAGACTCCAAAGTAAGAAAGGAAAACACTCTCTGACTGGAAGTAATGTACCAATATTCTGGCTTAAAATAAATGAGTTTTAGATGACAATGTAACTATAGATTTTGAAGTATGCTTTTGAATAGCTTAAAGGTTGATTCCTGCTTATCCTTGTCATACTTTCCTAATGTTAAAAAAGAGAAAGAGACTATAGGCCCAAAATGGAGTCACTTATGCTAACCCCACAGCACCAAAAAGAAACTTAATACCTGACCTAAGTACAGTTTCAAACTCCCCGAGGAATGTACTCTTACCTAGTCAGTCTGGAATTTCCTGATCAGCAGCAGTGAGGTAATCCAACCAATAGACCTTTGTGCCCCCCCAAAAAGGTATAATTCTGCTGGAATAATCCATTTTTTTCTATTTATAAGTTCCTTGTCCCACCCTCACTCTGCCTTTAAAAACATTATATTTTGTACAGTTCCTCATAACTTCTGTTTGCTAGATGAGATGCTTCCAAATTCATAAATCATTGAATAAAGATAATTAGATCTTCAAATATACTCAGTTGGATTTTTCTTGGATTTAATATTACTCATCTAAACCTAAAGAAGTAAAATCCTATTTTTCCCAGATAAAATAACCAATAATGTCATAAACTCCAGCCCAGGAATCCTCATATTTTAAAAAGCTTGTCCAACCTAATTTTCAAAGGATATCTTTTCTGGGGGGGCACCTGGGTGGCTCAGTGGGTTAAAGCCTCTGCCTTCAGCTCAGGGGTCCTGGGATCCAGCCCCGCATGGGACTGACTCTCTGCTCAGCGGGGAGCCTGCTTCCCTCTCTCTCTCTGCCTGCCTCTCTGCCTACTTGTGATCTCTGTCTGTCAAATAAATAAATAAAATCTTTTTTAAAAAGGATATCTTTTTTTTTAAGATTTTATTTATTTGTCAGAGAGAGTGAGCAAGAGGGAAAGAGAGGAGCAACAGGCGGAGGGAGAAGCAGGATCCTCGCTGAGCAAGGAGCTGGATGCAGGACTCGATCCCAGGATCCTGGGATCATGACCTGAGCTGAAGGCAGATGCCCAACCAACCGAGCCACCCACACATCCTCAAAGGATATCTTATGAAAAACTCCAACACATAAAACAGGCAAAACAGAACTCCTCTGAATTAAGTGGAAGGCCCCCTGCCCTCACTCCTATCCTGAGGCCTCTCCTTCCACCTTACTGCAGCTCCTAAAGAATTTGCACAAAATCCCAAGACTGTAGAACATGCAAAACATAGCTCCAAGTAATAACTGAGGTAAAGCTCCTGGTCTGATCAGAAAGACATTTTGTTCAGATGCATAAGGAAAGTATAGGCATATAGAAACAAATGTTATTAGCAATTATGTTTGGATAGAATTATGAGTAATTTTTTCCCAAAATTTTTTTTTAAATTTATTTGACAGACAGAGATCACAAGTAGGCAGAGAGGCAGGCAGGGAGAGAGAGAGAGAGGAGGAAGCAGGCTTCCCGCTGAGCAGAGAGCCCGATGCGGGGCCCGATCCCAGGACCCCGGGATCATGACCTGAGCCGAAGGCAGAGGCTTTAACCCACTGAGCCACCCAGGCGCCCCCCAAATTTTTTAATAGTTGACAGGAATTACTGTTAGAAACGCAATAAACTTTATTTTTTTTAAGGTATAAGTACAATCACTCTCCCTACTATGCACTGTGTTGTAGTATATACCAGAAAAAAGCATTTCTGTACCACTATGAGTACACTTAAAAACACAAACATATACACACAATTATGTAAAGATTAGAGATATAAATTAACAATATAACAATTTAACAATCAGAGAGGCTTGTTTGTATTTGAAGAACAAAATATTTTAATCACAATAGATCAGATGTATTTAATTGTTTCCTTTAATGTTCTATTCATTGCAACTTCCAGTAAGGCCACAAATTACTAATTACTTCTGGAATCAGAAAAGAGGTTAAAAAGTTAAGGAAAAAGTGTCCCATGAAATCTACTACATTCAAATAATAATTCTTGCATTTCCAAAACCCATTACTCAAGCCAAAGACTGCAATTAAGATATCAGTAACATTTCCTAGACAAGTAAATAGTCAATTAATTACATTTGCTTCTGGGAAATGAAGAAAGTAAATATTAACTATGATTTTGAAATCAAAATGGAGATATTAGGCAAGTGGGGGAAGTTGTAGTAGATAGTTACTATATATAGTAGTTTTTCTACATATTGGTAATTAAATTTTTTTCCCGGTTTTATTAAGAAATAATTGACATGCATCAGTGTGTAAGCTTATAGCATGATAATGGCATGAAAAGGCATATAGCATGATAATATGATTTACATATATTGTGAAATGATTATCACAATAGGTTCAGCTAACATCCTTCATCTCATACAGATACAGTATAGAGAAAAGAAGTAAGTAAAAAAAAAAAAAGTTTTCCTTGTGATGATAACTCTTGGGATTCACTCTCCTTAACAACGTTCCTATATATCATACAGTGTTAATACAGTGTTAACTATTGTCATAATGTTGTACGTTATACCCCTGATTATACCCCTAGTACTTATTTATCTTATAACTAGAAATTTGTACCTTTTGACTACTCTCTTCCAATTCCCTCATTCACCACCTTCCACCTCTGGTAACCACATGTCTGATGATCTTTCCTGTGATTCTGTGGTTTGTTGCAAGGGGAGTGGGGGTTGTTTGGGTTTTTTTCTTTTTTAGATTCCACATGTAAATAAGATCATACAGTATTTTGTCTTTCTCTGTCTGACTTATTTCATTCAGCATAATGCCTTCAAGGTCCATTCAAGTTGTTGCAAATGGTAGGATTTCCTCACCTTTTATGGCTGAATTATATTTATAGATATATAGATATAGATATAGGATATATATCATTGTGTGTGTGTGTGTGTGTGTGTGTATAATAACTTCTTTATCCACTTATCAGTGAACACTTAGGTTGTTTGGCTGTTTCTATGTATTAGTAATTGCAAATGCTGCTGAACATGGAGGTGCAGATATCTTTTCATGTTCATGTTCTCATTTCCCTTTAGATTTCTTCTCAGAAGGGGACTTGCTGAATCACATGGTAGCTCTATTTGTAATTTTTTGAGGATCCTCCATACTGTTTTCCACAGTGGCTACACCAATTTTCAATCCCACCAATAGTGCACATGGTTTCCCTTTTTTCCACATCCACACCAACATTTGTTATCCCTTGACTTTCTGATAGTGGCCATTCTAATAGGCTAAGGTGATACTTCACTGTAGTTTTCTTTTGTATTTCCCTAATGACTAGTGACGTTGAGCATTTTTTCATGTACCTGTTGGCCTTTAGTACATCTTCCTTGGAAAATGTCTGTTCAGGTCCTTTGCCCATTTTTTTATTGGGTTTGTTTTGTTTTGCTACTGAGTTGTAGGAGTTGTTTTTTACATATTTTGGATTTTAACCCCTTATCAGATATATGATTTGCAATTAGGCATAGAAGGAACATATCGCAACATAATAAAGGCCATATATGACAAGTCCACAGCCATCATCATACTCAGTGGTGAAAGGCTGAAAGCTTTTCCTCTAAGATCAGGAACAAGATAAGGGTACCCATTCTCATTACTCCTATTCAAGACTATACTGGAAGTCAAAACTAGAGCAATCAGGCAAGAAAAAGAAATACAAGATAGCAGAATTGGAAAGTAAGAGGTAAAAACTATTTCAGATGACATGGTTCTAAATACAGAAAATCCTAAATACAGAAAATCAAAAAAAAACTCCTAGATTGAATCAACAAATTCAGGAAAGTTGCAGGACACAAATTAATATGAAAAAATCAATATGTTTGCATACACTAACAATGAATTTTCTGAAAAAGAAATAAAATGATCCCATGTACAATAGCATCAAAAACAAATAATTAGGAATATATTTAACCAAGGAGGTAAAAAAATAACTCTGGAAACTTAAAATTTTAATTTTAATTGCCTGTGCTTCTGTACAGATTTGTTTACCCATCCTTGTCCTACTTTACTAATCATCTTGTTATATGCACTATATGTACTATATGTACTCTAAGTCTGAGACTGCAGAAATAGCCAGAAACTAAACTAATCGGATTCCTTTCTTCTTGAAATTTTATTGGTTAAAATTTAAATCCACAAAGTCTTAGTCTGTCTATAATGTAAGAAGTCCTGAGTGACTGAAATAATTAAGAAGAGCTTAGAGACTGGCAAAAGCTCCACTTCCTCATAGTTTTAAAGAAATACTGTCAATGGTAAGCATAAACTAAAAAGAGAATAAATTAAATACAAGTTTTCAAAGGTTTCATTTATACAAGCCAGTGGCTTAAATAGTTTTGGACTCCCAAAAGCTTTATAAATAAAGCAGATAAAAGTAGAACTAAGTTTAAGACAAGGAGAGTGACCTAGAGACCTATCTGCTTTCTTTCCTTACCACTATCAATCTCACAACATCATCCTTGGTGGAATCCTAGGGGCAATGATTTTAAGAAGGGAATGAGAAATTCTAGTAAAATATATGAAAAAAAAAGAAACTACTGAAGCCACCACTGCAATATAATTATATGCTTAAATTATATTTGAGGGGCACCTGGGTGGCTCAGTGGGTTAAAGCCTCTGCCTTCGGCTCAGGTCATGATCCCAGGGTCCTGGGATCAAGCCCCGCATCGGGCTCTCTGCTTGGCAGGGAGCCTGCTTCCCTTTCTCTATCTCTGCTTGCCTCTCTGCCTCCTTGTGATCTCTGTCCGTAAAATAAATTAAAAAATCTTAAAAAAAAATTATATGTGAATTCTGTCTGCATCATCTAACACTGGGCGCTTAATAAACAATCAGTCACACACAAAAAATGCATGGGACTGTGAGCCTCATTAGGGTTGAAAGGCACTTCACTGGGTTTCAACAGAGGGCAGTCTGAAACATAGCATATTAATTTATTCCAACAGCTCAACTAGAGCATTAGATTACAGTCAATTCTCATTATCTGCAATAGTTAGGGACTATAAAGTTCTGTAAACACTGAATTATCCAATACAGGGTTGGGTTCATACAAGTCCCCAGTCATATCTTCATCAACCAATCAATATGTAACTTTATGTTTTTATTTAATGAAACATTATTTAATATTTACATCTGATTCATTAACATTGAACTCACAGGCCTGAATGAAGCTTATCTAATGAATGTATTTCTCTGTGAGACATATCATGGACTTTCCACACTTAGGAACACCAGACAGTGCCCCAGCACTTCAGCACTATACTCGGAGGCCATTTTAAACAGCAAAATCACCAACGAAAGGCCCTCAAATAGGAGAAATGTAGCACTGCTAGATCACAAAAAGGACACTTGATTACAAAGAGAGAGCTGAAACAAGAAGAAAGAGCATCAGCTTTTTCATGTTCTTTTTTGCTGCTCTGTGCAGTGCAGGTCTGCAAACAACCACAAAAAAAACACCGTTTATTGATTTGGGGGTAACAAAAACATTTCAGCAAATACAGAAACCACAAACAATGAGGATCCATTGTATTGCCTTAGACAATCACATCTATTAGATTCTGATATAGTTACAAACCTTGAGTATTAAGTGTTTTAGAAGAAGGTACCAGGACAGGAAAAGAGGAGTAAAAGTCAGAATTAAAACTGAGGCTTGGGGCGCCTGGGTGGCTCAGTGGGTTAAAGCCTCTGCCTTCGGCTCGGGTCATGATCCCAGGGTCCTGGGATCGAGCCCCACATCGGGCTCTCTGCTTGGCAGGGAGCCTGCTTCCTCCTCTCTCTCTGTCTGCCTTTCTGCCTACTTGTGATCTCTGTCTGTCAAATAAATAAATAAAATCTTTAAAATAAATAAATAAGTAAATAAATACATAAAAAAAAACTGAGGCTCAGAATTCTGCACCAACCATATCCACTTGACACTGTAATATATCTGTGGTGGGTTGCATTATTGTTCCCAATCGATGGATTGGGAACCTCTCCAGTATCCCCAACCTTTGGCATGCGATACTGGAATTACTCTCACTCAAGACCTGAACAAATTTCTGCACTGCTACCCGTGGTCGTGAGATTTGCTCTAGCCAAGGGAATATCCACGGACGTATGTGCAAAGGCCTGAAATGTCCTCCAGAGTTGAGATTTCCTTCTTGTGTTTCTGCCATCACCATGTGAAAAACATGTCCGCAGGCAGTTCACTAGTGCAAGGAGGAACAGAGACATGGAACAGACCTAGACATTAACTGCAGTTTGGAGCCACACCCAGACGTCCCACAGATATGTTAATTATAAATAATCCATTAAGTTTGATGGCATTTATACAGCTATAGTTAACTGATACTTCATATAATCTTAAAAATATTATCTCACTGGGGGGAGACAAGATGGCGGGGAACTAGGAGGATGCTCTGGTTCAACCTGTCCCCTAAAGTGAGCTGATTACCTACCAAGGAACTCTGATCACTCATGAAATCAGCCTGAGATCAAAATTCTACTCGTCAGGATCTCTACGGGGGCAGAAGACGCCAGTGGGATGTCAGGATCTCTACGGGGGCAGAAGACGCCAGTGGGC
>PISX010024324.1:0-28129 GCA_004024625.1 Mellivora capensis
AAAAATTATTATTACAATGTCAAAGTCCTCTTTTTTCGGGTAATTTTTCTTACATCTCAATTTTTAAAAAATCCTAAAATGAAGCTTTGATTTTAGATGTGATCAGGAACCGATTTTAACTTTCCCCTTTTCTGGATTTTGCATATGCCAAGTCAAATGATGTTTGCAAATGTACTTAAAGAGCTTTGAAGTTTTTTTCCCATTTAATTTTATAGGTTTTGTTTTTTATTTGTAAGAGAACAGCTTCTTTCTCCTAAACTCCCGTGCTATGACCCTTGTAAGGCCTCAAGAACACCCACTGGGAAACATTTCAAGAAATGATGTGGACGAGTTATTGGGTATCTTTTTATTTATTTACCTATTTATTTTTGTGGTTGGGAGAGAGCTGAGGGAATGGAGAGAGAAAGAATGAGTGAGAATAGTCACCTAAAAGCACAAAACTGGAGTTGCTGATATAAGCATTAAAAAAGAGAGACCAGGGGCGCCTGGGTGGCTCAGTGGGTTAAGCCTCTGCCTTTGGCTCAGGTTATGATCTCAGGGTCCTGGGATCGAGCCCCGCATCGGGCTCTCTGCTCAGCGGGGAGCCTGCTTCCCCCTCTCTCTCTGCCTACTTGTGATCTCTCTCTCTGTGTCAAATAAATAAATAAAAATCTTTAAAAAAAAATAAAAAAATAAAAAAAGAGAGACCAAATCCTAATGTGAAAATAACAAACTAGGTTAGCTGCAATGCCCAATGTCCATTGTCTCTTCGAGGACACCTGCTCAGCCAGGACTATAGACTGGTGGCCAGCTGAACACAGGATCTCCATGGGAAGAATTGGTGTTTTTTGGCATTTAGGTGTTTGTTGGAGACTCAGGGTCAAGGTGATGATGCTGGGAGACAGACTCTGGAGGGAATAGAAAGTATTAACATCAGTTACCATTTTTCTCAGGGGAGGAGGGAACTCCCCCACTCCCCCAAACCAGACATTCTTTCATCCAGCTTTGAGTCCTGCTATGTCCCCAAGTTTGTGGCTATAGTTGAGTCTTCAAGGAGGGAAAATTGGACAGGATGACTTCAGATCATCTTGTGGCTTTTGGTTTCTATTCTAGCATCATTCTGTGGTTTGAAATGTAGGATAGACTGAGGTCTGCTCCGGAGAAGAGGCCTGTAGAAATCATGCCAGTGGAAACTCTTGTCTATCCACCACTCATTCCAGAGCCTTGGCTCCTGTAAGGTCTGGATACAGATTTGAGATCATGGTTTAGGCTCTGGAGCAGCATCTGGGGGCACCAGTCTCTGAGCTGATGATGCTGAGATCTCAAGCCTGGCCCTTGACTGGGCAGGGACTCTGTAGGGTCTCACCACAGTAGACTCACTGCTAATGTCAACCAGCCACAGTGTGTATGTGCTGTTGGTCTCAGGAAGAGACCCAGAGAGTGCAGATGGGACTCAGCCTCTTTGGAAGAAGGCTGGAACTTTAAAATTATTTCAATACATGGAAAACCACATATTAAACTAAGAAAAGGAAATGCACCATTCTCATCCTATGCCTCTCTTCATTATCATTCAGCTGAAACAGTGTGTCATCAGAAGCCCCTCACACCTGTGTGTCTAAAGTGATGCTTTGAAGTCCTTCTGGGGGTTGGGTGTGTGGTTGGATGTGGGGGAGGCAGATCCTGAATTTACGCCCTTGTGCCTATCTTATCTTCTCCCTGTGCAGGAGCCCACGTATTCCAGTGAAAGGGAAAGGAAGGGCTTTTTGTGAGAAGGGGCTTCATTGCTGTGGTATAAATGGACATCTTTGCTCGATGCTCAGGAAAATCTTTAAAAGAGCTTAGCACAGAGCCTGACAGATTGTAAGAGCTGAGAAAATGGGAACTACCATTGTCACCACCCATTTGAGCCCTCATAAGGTAGATACAGTATTTGGTTGATGGAGCAAAACCACCACACTAGCTTGTGACCACCATGAAAAAGTGACTGAGTGCGGAGGCTGGATCAGAGACACCATGTGTTAGCTTTCCTAGCTTGTGGTTCGTGGGCAGATGTGGTGGAAAGAGGTCTTCAGGAAAAGGGGTCTTGCGTGGTGGTGTGAGTCATCTACAAGGACTTCTTGGGCACTCACTGGGTGTGGTCCACTAGACCTAGAAGAGGAGGGGACCGGGGGACTGAATGAGGCCTGGAATGCTCTTGTATTTTTTTTTTTTTAAGATTTTAAGAGATCACAAGTAGGCAGAGAGGCAGGCAGAGAGAGAGAAAGGGAAGCAGCCTCCCCCCTAAGCAGAGAGCCCAATGCGGGGCTCGATCCCAGGACCCTGGGATCATGACCCGAGCCCAAGGCAGAAGCTTTAACCCACTGAGCCACCCAGGCACCTGAATGCTCCCGTATTAAGCCTTATCACACGAAGCCAATTTTTTATTCACATCCACACTTGGTGTCTCCTATCCTGTATGGTATGCCTGGGTGGAGAGTTCAGTGTTGCAGGGACCAGAAATAAAAGTGTTCCTATGTATTTGGTTTGTCTGGAGTATGACCTAGCTGAAAGACGACAGGCTTGTGCATCTCCCGTACTTGCATTACTACACGAGAAAGAGATCCAGAGGCAACATCAGTAGGTTGAGGTGTCCAGCCCAGGATGAGGTGAGCCAGGCACACAAGAACTTCCTCTCCTGGGCCGAGTACTTGGGGCAGAAGACTTTGGAGTCATGCAGGGCTTATGCTGGGGGTCACTGGCAGAATATGCCCAAGAGAGTTTGGGGAAGGAGTGACAAGTTTGCCAGGTGACATGTGTGATATCAGGGCTTCCCTAGCCAATATCTGCCCCACTTTCCTTCGTAGTTCAGTGATGTCCACCCTGTCATTTGAGGGCAGAATATTAAGAAATATCTTTTTAACTCTACTGGAAATGGATGATACAATTTTTCTAAAACCCAAATCAGTGCTCTCATTTGCTTGTGGTTAATTGTAAAGGCAGGATGAGGTAATAAGGGAACCAAAGAAAGCCTCGAATTTAAGTAGAAAGGTCTGTCATGGTGGCTAGAAATTGGCTGCCACTCTCTTTGCTGTAAATAGTGTTTTTTAAATTTTTGACCAGGGTGTGCATCTTTCTTTGTGGAAAATGAGGTGACGTAGAGACCATCTGCCCTAGGATAGGGCAGGGGTGTCTGGGACTCAGGGTCTATACTTCTCCTCTGGCCCAGCCTTGGTTGACATCTCCCCCTACAGACACAAGTCCTGGTCTGCTTTGTGTCTCTTAGGAAGGCACTTCTCCACATCCTATGAGAAGCGAGTAGGATTTAACCTTCTTGTTGGGGGGAAAAACTAATTATCTTTCTAGGAGATCATCCTTGGCACTGCTCGGAGGAGGTGCAGGCATAATGTTTAGTTACAGAGCAATTCATACTGAATTGAGCATCCAGTAAGCCTTGAGTTTCTTTTATTTTCAGAAGACCCCCTCTCTTAAATATGATAGGCAAGAGGATGTTGGTTTCTTTTTCACATGGAGTAATCTTCTCACTAGCTTTTTTTTTTTTTTTTTAAATCTGGGGCAGTACATACAGCAGAGAGATGAAGAACACAGATAAGGAGAGTGGACGGATCTGATATTTGATGTCAGCTCTGCTGCTTATTAGCTGTGTGGTCTAGGGCAAGGTACTTAACCTCTCTGAACACCTGTAACAATGAATGATATCAATGGACTCCCAGGATTTTGAGTGAGAATAACATTTATAAAGTGCCCAGCACAGTCCGCATCATCTAATAAACACATACATGAAAAACCTAGGTGCTATTATTACTTAGTACCCAAAATATGACCTTGGCCAGGATTGTGTAATGATACCGGAGACAAAGAAGGGATGGACCTTTTCATGGCCACTGCCATGCCTGGGATGACAGGGATGTCTGGGTGAAGAACACACATACAGAATCTGGAGCCATCAGCGAGTGGCCGGAAATTGAAGCCGCAGGGGTGGGTGTGGCCATCAAGGGAGAATGAATAGAGCACCAGACACAGAGCCCTGTGACACCAGTGTGTCTCCCAGGGCAGAACCAGGAGGATCAGCCATCCAACTGACGATCGGCAGCACACACCTCAGAGAACCTTTCTGGAAAACCAATGCCAGGCCGTCTTTGTCCTGAGTCTTAAAGATTTTTTTTTTTAAATTTATTTATTTGTCAGAGAGAGAGAGAGCGAGCACAGGCAGAGAGGCAGGCAGAGGCAGAGGGAGAAGCAGGGTCCCTGCCGAGCAAAGAGCCTGATGTGGGACTCGATCCCAGGACGCTGGGATCATGACCTGAGCCGAAGGCAGCCGCCTAACCGACTGAGCCACCCAGGCGTCCCAGTCCTGAGTCTTAATATGCCTCTATCCCCCACCTCCCCATGTCCCCTACCATCCCTCTGACAGTCAGAATTAAAGACAAGATGGGAGTCAATGAGTCTGATTCTGGGGACACCTGGTTTCCTGTGGATTCCCATAGGCACTTTCCGTGGCTGTAAACGCCCTTTTTGTCTCACACATTCTTACAGCGTTTACTAAGTGATTCCTCAACCGAAAAACATGTCCATTTGGAAAGTTATCCTGCATTTTCCTGGGTGACATTTGCTGCCCTGTCCGCCCCCACCACCCCCACTCTGATGGAGCTCTGTCTCTGGTCAGACATCTGCGTAGGAACAGCGTTGGTGAGGTCATCCCATCCCTATGCTCCTACACCAGGCGAGTCTCTCCTGCCACGTGTTGGAAGGAAAGCCAGCAGGCTTCTCCTCTCGCTCATTACACTTGACAGAAGTGCTAGGTCGAGGATCCCTCCTTCCCATCCTCTTTTGAACAATCACCCTGCCCAAGGAAATCTAAGCTCAACTCGGGGAATCCAAGAGGCTGCAATTAGCGAGGACATCTTGTTACAAGCGACAGGCGGCAGAAGGACCGGCGACACTGAGGGCTCCTGCGAGGGCTTCTGGGGTTTCTCATATTCCAGGCTTCCAAAAACAAACACAGGGAGACTGGGCTGCGCACAGCCCTGCTGCGGTTTATGGCAGGAGTCTGTGGCTGTTTTGCATTCGTACAGAACTTCTTCAAAAAGCCATCTGTACTCCATTTGCGTCTCAGAAGAGAGGAAGCCATAGGGTAGGGGCGGGGTTTGGATGGCAGGAGTGGGCAGAGAAGTCCGAGCCTGCTTTCTGGCTCCACTGTTGCCTAGGAAGGGGATTTGGGAGGGAAAACTCCATACTAAGAGGTTGCCTTTGAGATCAGCGTGTGCGGCTATTGGAGGAGACGGAAGTATTGGGGGGGTGGGTGTTAAGGGCTCAGTTAGTGGACACTGTGTAGATGAGTTTGCAGCCTTGTACTTTTGCTGCATAATCAAAGGCACACTGCTTCATGCCCCTGACTCTCAGTCCCTGCCTTGGGGAAGGAACAGAGCTCTATGTGTGACTGTGTTATCATGGAGTTGAACTTCGGAGGACAGCAATTGTGAAATATTGTTATTTCTACCCTATACCTGCCTTCCAACTCACTCTACTGGCCCTCCCCAACCCCCTTCTCCTCTAACAAAAGTCCCAAGCGGATTCCAGAGCTGCCTGGTCACTCTGGGTAGTGGAAGAACACCCTCTTGTGAAGAGTGGGTCCCTCCCAACGGGAAAGCCTCCATCTTCCATCCCGCCCCCCATGTTGTCAGTGTCTGTACCAATACTTGAGAGTCCTGAGTTGGTCACAGACGCCCTGCGGCTCACTTTCCAGCCGAGGGCTGTGCCATGACAGCCCAGCTAAGAGGTGTTCTGGTGAATGCGTGCCCCTCAATCAATGCGAGGCCCTGGCTAGGTCTCCTGGGGTCTGCTTGGCCTTGGTCTGATAGTGGTGAAGAATGTGCCATCCCGGAGAGGGGCTGGGGAGGCGTCCTGTTACAACCGGATGGAGCTTAAGGCTCACACATCCTGGGGCCAGACTAGAGGTGAAACCCAACAGCCTGTTCCTGCCCCAGCGGCCTGGACTGACTGACTGACAAAGCAGGCCAGCTGGGTCATGGATGGCTTTGAGGGTGACTGAACCCCTTGGCTTGTGTGATTCTGTGCTCCTGCCTTGGGAGGGCTCCAAGGAATTGGCCCTTTCCAATGGGGTCCTTTTCCTGGGTCCTTTCCTTAGGAGGCTGACAGCCTCACGGGGAGACAAACTGTGTACAAGAGTGACTATAGGACGCCTGGGTGGCTCAGTGGGTTAAGCCGCTGCCTTCGGCTCAGGTCATGATCTCGGAGTCCTGGGATCGAGTCCCGCATCGGGCTCTCTGCTCGGCAGGGAAGCCTGCTTCCTCCTCTCTCTGCCTGCCTCTCTGTCTACTTGTGGTCTCTCTCTGTCAAATAAATAAATAATTAAAAATCTTAAAAAAAAAAAAAGAGTAATTATAACACAGGGTAAACCATCAGGAGGCCCCCAGAGGAACCGACACATTTCTC
Source organism: Mellivora capensis (assembly GCA_004024625.1). Taxonomy (NCBI): domain Eukaryota; kingdom Metazoa; phylum Chordata; class Mammalia; order Carnivora; family Mustelidae; genus Mellivora; species Mellivora capensis. The sequence goes on from PISX010024324.1 coordinate 6,433, forward strand.
AGAATGCTCAGCATAAGGAGAGCTAGTAGTTTCCAGCGGGAGTGAGTTGGGGGCGGGGGGGGCAGGAGAGAAGGCTTCATGGAGAAGGTATTTGCACTAGAAAGTCTGGTCTTTTGCCAGCTTGCAGGCAGAGGTGGTGAGAGAACCTTGGCCCAGGGTCTGAGTACAGGCTCTGCCCTTCCTGGCTGTGGAACCCGGGCCTACGTGCTTGATCCCTTGAGGCATGGTTTTCTCACGTGTGCAAAGGAGTGTGACATAGGGGTGATGAGCATGGGCGCTGGGTCTGGATTGCCTGGATGCAAATTCTGCTGCTCTTGGCTGCTTGCCTGTGGGCAAGTCCTTTTAGGCTGGCTGAGCCTCAGTTTCTGCATCTGTACAATGGGGTACAAATAATATACTCCATGAAGGATTGTTGTGAGGATTGAATTGGTACACAGCATTCTATGTGCAGGTCTTCCGTAGGTGGTGTTGACCGGACGGGTAATACTAGAAGCGTGATACAGATTAGGGTTGGGGGCAGTTGAAGCCTGGTCACAGTAGGCCCTTTATAGGAGACAGTTGTTATCCTTGTTATTATTAGTCAGGTGAGTATAGAATTAGAGTGAAGAGGCGGGTCTCCCAGGTACTAAACCGTGTAAGCAAAGCCAGGAGGCGGGAATGGACAATGTGTGAGAAGGGACAAAAACTTTGGTTTGGAGCCTCAGGACCTATAGGATGAAATATGTCTGCTGGTTTCTCAGCCTCCTGTGGGCTCCTAGAAGCCACTCAAGAGTCCAGATTCCATCAGCAAATCCCCATGGCTTGTCTTTTGCATCTTTTCTGGGTACAGGTCTCCTAGAGGGTCTGCTCCCTGTCTCTCCGAGGATGAGTCTCCAGGGGACATTCTGCTTCCCCCTGGGGCTCCTCGTTGGCTCTGTGCTTTTGGTGGCATCAGCCCCAGCCACTCTCGAACCTCAAGGCTGCAGCGACAAGGAGCAACAGGTCACCGTCAGCCATACCTACAAGATTGACGTGCCCAAGTCCGCACTGGTCCAGGTGGAGACTGACCCTCAGCCCCTCAGCGATGATGGGGCCTCACTCCTGGCGCTGGGGGAGGCTGAGGAACAGAACATCATCTTTAGGCACAACATCCGCCTGCAGACGCCACAGAAGGACTGTGAGCTGGCAGGCAGCGTCCGAGACCTCCTGGCCCGGGTGATGAAGTTGGAGGAGGAGATGGCGGAGATGAGGGAGAAGTGTAATGTCCACCGCTGCTGCCAAGGTGCTGCTGGTGAGCTCACCACCCGGTATTCATTCAACAAACCATGAGTGGGCACCTGCTACGTGCCAGGTGCTCTCTGTGAGTCTGCCGGGTGGGCGGGGGGCTTCTTGTCATTGGCGCTAGCTCCACACAGTATCTGTAAGCCTCAGTAGACAGGGACCAGCAACTCTTAGAGTGAGTCTGGACTCCTGGGTTTAGGCTTCCGGGTGCTCTTTGTGGATCCAGTTTCCACGGGAAGGGGAAGAAGTGAAAGAGAGGAAAGCTGGTTGGCCCTGGAGCTGGACGGGACCTGATACAAATGCTTGTCTCGTCACTATTTAGTGGCATGACTCTGAGTAAATTCCTGAAGTTTTCTAAACTGTCCAGCTAGGATAATTCTATCACCTAGTCCAGTTTTGAGAACTGCAGACACTGTACAGAAGTTTCCTGGCCCATGGCAGATATTCAGCAAAGCGGATCCAAATCATAACGGGTGGTATGTTGACATCCCTTCCTATGCTGGGGGAAAAGCCTCAGTTGAGAACATCTATATACCAGACAGACACCTGGGCGCCAGGGCCACCGCCACAAATGACACAGCATGGACGGCAGTGGAGGAACCTCCCTGGCAAAAATGTCTAGGAAGGAAAGAGGGTGTTCTGAGAAGCAGGAGCTGGGCTGCTGACCGACCAGGGACTCCAACTGCCTCTTGCTGCCTGGGCCTAGAGAGGGGAGTTTGGGGGATCCCTTTTTCCACCCCTCAGCCCCAGAGTGTGACTGGCCTGCTGGGGGAGCTTCTGCCGGCCCACTTTTCCAGGCTTCAGTGTGGGCTCCTGCCTGCCCCCCGGAGCCCTGCCCCCCAGCACAAGCCGGCGCGCCGACGCCCGGGCTGGAGCGGTGCCCGCACCTTCACAGTTAGGTCCTCAAGACTTACCTCCAGTCAGAGCGGAGGGAACCAGAACTCACCTGAGCACTTGGATAAGAAGGGAAAGGGATGGGACTTCACGTGGCATTTGGGGCGTGAAAGGACACGTCTGTAGCTGCCACAGGTCGGAGTCTGTCCCAGGTTGGAAAGGGCAGACGCCTGTCTCCGTCCCGGGTCCTGGCCTCCTCCTAGGGAGGCAGCGAGAGGGCCCCGGCCCTCGGCGCGCTCGGCCGCCCTCACCCCCAGCCTGCTCTCCTCTCGCCCGCAGGTGGGAGCCACGACTGCAGCGGCCACGGGACCTTCTCGCCCGACACCTGCACCTGCCGCTGCGCGCAGGGCTGGGAGGGCGCGGCGTGCGAGCGGCCCGCCTGCCCCGGGGCGTGCAGCGGCCACGGGCACTGCGCCGCCGGCCGCTGCGAGTGCGAGCCGCCCTACGTGGGCGCAGACTGCGCCTACCCCGCCTGCCCCGACGACTGCAGCGGCCACGGCGTGTGCGTGCGCGGCGTCTGCCAGTGCCACGACGACTTCATGGCCGAGGACTGCAGCGAGCGCCGCTGCCCCGGCGACTGCAGCGGCCACGGCTTCTGCGACACGGGCGAGTGTTACTGCGAGGAGGGCTTCAGAGGCCTCGACTGCGCCCAGGGTGAGCCGACCGAGAGGCCCGACTCTCTCCTTTCCCCGCCCCGCGCCGGCACCCTTCAGCCATCGGGACCCCCGGGCCGCGCAGGGAAGCGGCCTCTGGTCCACCTCGGAAGCCTCGGGGTGGGGGTGGGGGGCTTGTAAAACACAGATTGCTGGGTCGGGCGGAGATTCTGATGCAGAGGGCCCGGGGATCGGCATTAATAACCGGTTCCAGCGGCTATTGGTGCTACTGGTCTGAGAACCAGCCGTCTTCTGTGACCTGATGGCGCTGTGTGTGTGTGTGTGTGTGTGTGTGTGTCTAGGGATGATCAAGTGAGTGTCAACTCCCAACCACATAGCTTCCGGCGGGACGAGGGGGCGGGGTGTGGCGGGTGGTCCAGAGTGGTACCTGCCACCAGAGTTAAGTATACAGTGGGTGCTCGGTGACGTTGGTTGTGCCTTTTGGCCCCTGTTTCCTCCCCTCCCCACACCTCTGGTGTTCTGCATACAGTGGTGGCTCCCCAGGGCCTGCAGCTGCTCAGGAGCACGGAGGATTCCCTGCTGGTGAGCTGGGAGCCCTCCAGCGAGGTGGACCACTACCTCCTCAGCTACTACCCTCTGGGGCAGGAGCTCTCTGGGAAGCAGATCCAAGTGCCCAAGGAGCAGCACACCTACGAGATCACTGGTTTGCAGCCTGGAACCAAGTACATAGTTACCCTGCGCAATGTGAAGAAAGAAATTTCCAGCAGCCCACAGCATCTGCTTGCCACAACAGGTGAGGGATGCCTCAGGTTTCCCAGGGAAGGCCCCATTTTAAATGTTTTCTCCCATTGTCCCCACAAATACCTAATACTCAGAACATTGCCCTCCTTTGGGGTTGAAAAACATGGCTGCTGCGGTCCTGGTTTCTGGGCAAAAATCTCTCAGCTTTTCTTGGCTCCCTTCTCTCAGTTCTGCCAAGGCAGTGATAGAGCCTGCTGGACTGGGACCCAAGGGGTCTTCTCCGCCCCTGAGATTAGTAAGGTTTGAGTGCCTTGTGGCCACACCCAAGCAGCCAAGGAGGCTTTGAGGCCATTCAGCAAACTGGAGTTGGGACTGGTGAAGGTTTACTGAAGCCACCTGTATCAGAGTCATCTTAGCAGGAAAGAGAGAGGGTAAACAGTAATTGAAGACAGTTTAGGGAAGAGGCATGGGTGGTTAGGATTTGGCTGGGAGAACACTCTAGGACTAGCATCTGTGGGGATCCACCACAATCTGAAGGAGCAGGGATGGAAATTGATAGTGAGACCCAAAAAGAGCTATAGGAGAGGGCTGAGGACGTGGTTTGTGTAGAGATGCAGGCTATCTCTCATGGCCTTACCAGAAAGGAGGGAAGGAGATCAGGAACTCTCTATCCTGCCTCCTGATCTCCTGGTAACTCACTGGTTGAATATAACAAGAAGCCAGAGGGCAAGGGGATCTGACTAATACAATTCATAGAGGTCATCATTTGGGATACACAGAAGGACAGAAGATGGATTTGGGGGAATAGAGTCTCCAGTGTACCACCAAATATTACCAAAGTGTTTGTAAAGACAAGCGTCATGGCTTACTGTTTAGAGATTCTTGTTTTCTCATGAAAGTTCTTAAAGCAGCTTAGATCTTCAGGAACTTGGAGAAACCCAGTTATCTGAGTGATTCTGATCCCTTCATTCACTCATCTTATTTTACTGAACATCCACTTTGTACCAGCCACTGTTTTAGATGCTGATAAAAATCAGCTGCCTCTACCCTTCACTAAACTCTTGGGGAAAGATCCAGGAGACCCAGGTGGTTGGGCTTTTGGGCCCATTGTTTTCTCTGCAGAAGCATCAAGTTGCCTATCCTGTTCAGTGGTGGGGATAGGGATGGCTCCATGTTGGAAAGGACTGTGAAGGACCTGTCATCCTGGGGGTATAAGCTGTGATTGCCTTTGTCGACCCCCTCCAGCTTTAGGCCCCTTGGGACACCCCTGGAGTCAAGCAGGTTGGGTTTATTGACTGTTGGTGTGGGACAACACACCACAGGGTCTGTGTATGTCTCAAGAAGAGCATTAGAAAGGACTGGAAAAGAATTGGGGCTTGTATTGGGTGATTGGGGGGAAGTTGACGGGCAGTAGGGGTTTGCTTTGGCTTGGGGAGTTAACTCCATGACTGGTAACTTAGTGAACCTTTTCTACAAAAAGCCGACTACAGGGAGGCTAAAGCCATCATCAGAGAAGAAGGGACGCCACTCATATTAGTCAGGGGAGAGAATGTTGGGTTGTTTTTGTGGTTCGGACAGTGTTCCTGCTTTTGCCTGTATTCAGACATGATTACGGAATGGCCTTCTTTTGTCTTCAGCTATCATGACCACACGGTGGTCTTTCTGATGCTGATGTTCTGTGAAATCATTTATGCTCAATGGGAGTGCACCCAAGCTAACCTGTGAGAACCAGGCCAGCTCCCCACTGTTGGGCTGCTTTTCTCTTTCTATTTTTGTCTGTTGCGGCCACTGTCTTTAGTGCCCAAAGCCTCCCAATGAAGAGCAGAGACACTTGTTCTGAAAGTCTTAGTAACCCCTCTTGGCTTCTACACTAGGGACTTGTGAAATCTTGCAACTGTGAAGCTTGTCTTTCTGTGTAATCTGATCCATGTTAAACCCTTTCTGGTTCCTCCTCAGGGAAACCTCAGTCTGAGAGACACTTATCCCCATAATAATCTTGAATATTTTCATTAAGTCTCTGCTTTTTCATTTGTGAGCTGTATAGGTCGCTTCTGTGATCCTTGAGTCACTTTCATTACTGACTTCTTGACCTGTTCCTTCAAGGAATTCCTATCTTTGAAGGAAGAAGCTAGAGGCTGGGAGATGGAAGCCAGTAGGTTGGAGGAAATTCTTCAGAGAAAAGGCTCTGTGAGATTCTTGTTCATAGCAGAGTGAATCAGAAACATTCAGACCCGAGGGACCTCAAGAGAACCAAGTTCACCCCCTGCCTGATGCACAAATTCTCTGTCCCATGTCCTTGACAAGGGAGCACCACTAAGGCAGTGAAAATGGGTATGTGACCAAGGAATGGGCAAGGCTGAGAGCCTAGGGGCTTCACACTTCAGGTCAGATGACATCCAGTGGATATGGCCATTTGATATGGCCAGTGGAACCTACCACACTCTCAAAGACCCAGTCCCTTCCCCAGCCACCGCCCAAAAGTTCTTCCCCTGGCCATATCAGTGATCCATTCCTTTGCATGAATCATTATAATTTCTTTTTTTTTTTTAACAAGTGGAGGGGTAAACATTTAGCCATTAATACTTGGCAGTGAATAAATGGGTACAATAACTCCCAATAACTCTCCTCTGCAGGCTGGACAGGTTGGGTAGCTGAGGTCACCTGGTCTAAACTCTGGTAGAAGGCACAGCGAAGATACTCAGAAGGACCAAGTTAAAATTCACCTATTTTATAGTTTTCCCTTATGTTAGTCTTTTTTTTTTTTTAATTTAACAGACAGAAATCCCAAGTAGGCAGAGAGGTAGGCAGAGAGAGAGGAGGAAGCAGGCTCCCCGCTGAGCAGAGAGCCTGATGTGGGGTTTGATCCCAGGACCCTGGGATCATGACCTGAGCTGAAGGCAGAGGCTTTAACCCACTGAGCCGCCCAGGCACCACCCCCCCCATGTTAGTCTTTACAGGAGAATGTGAGTGGCAAAGAAGGAGCTGTAATTTGGGAGATGGAGGAAGAGACTGGTTGTATTATCATTATTATACTCCAGAAAACTTCAAAAGCATTCCCACACTTTACATGGGAGAAGCTGAGCTTCTCCTCCTGGGATTGTCTTTGAGGGCATGGTGCTGCAGCTAAAGGGTATGTTTCATTCAGAGCGGCCCGACCCCTGAGTCTGGAGGTTTGCATGGCTGGTTGGAGACATGTGGTCCGGGGCTTGGCCCATGGTGGCTTTGACAGGGAGGGCAGCATGGCATCTGATGCGATGGGATGGGAGGTAGGAGGCTTTCTCAGAAGATAGTCTGTCCTCCTCTGTCCATGTGAGAGCCAACAGTTTATTTGCTACTTTGGTAGTTTTAAGACGCCTGTTAAGGATATGTGTGCTGGGGTGAAGCATGTTCTCAGTGTGTCTGGGAAGGCCACTGACCTTACTAGGCCAGTGACTGCTCCAGACCTGTCTGAGCTCTTCTCGTCACTGCTTTCTCCCACCTTCCCTGACACCTGACCTAGATCTTGCCACGCTTGGCACTGCATGGGTGACAGATGAGACAGAGAACTCGCTTGATGTGGAGTGGGAAAACCCCCCGACCGAGGTGGACTACTACAAGCTGCAGTACGGCCCCCTCACAGGGCAGGAGGTGGTCGAGGTCACTGTGCCCAAGAGCAGTGACCCCAAGAGCCGCTATGACATCACCGGTAAGAGCCAACGCTGGGGATGTGGGATGTTTGCCGTGGATGCTGAGGTGGGGACAGTGGGCACAGAGGGTCCTGGGGCCCTTGGAATCCCTTGAACTCTGACTCTGGAAACTCCCAGACAAGAGCCCAGTTGGTAGACCTGCAGAATGGGCTCTAGCGTCCCAGAGCTGACTCTGGAATCTCAGGGCACCTGGCTGACAGAGGACAGCCCAATGTCCTCTTAAAAACCCTGTCTGTGTCTCAGGGTGGATATGTCGGTGTAGACAATCCTTTTGGAAGAACTCTGTGTGTATGTGTGTGTGTGTGTGTGTGTGTGAGAGAGAGAGAGAGAGAGAGAGAGAGAGAGACTGGTTTATTTGGCATGCTGCATGGAAGGAGTGATGCTGGGAGGCCTGGGTGGGGAGGTCCTTGTCCCATTTGACCAAGTCAATCTACTGAGAGCTGAAAATCTGTTGGCCACTAGGGAAACAGGGCCTTGCAGGGCTGGCTCATATTTTGTGACTCCCAAAGCTTGGAGAATTTTCAGGGCTCTCTTTAAGGAATATAATACACAATCATGAATACCTAAGGGACTACCCTTGGAGGTAACCCATGCAGAGGAGGGGGCCCTGAGCTTATTAGCTCCATGGTTTCGTCCTCCTCTGCTGTCCGCTCTGTGCGCTCCATCTTGAAAAGACATCTTGGGCTTCCCAGTGTCTGCAGAGTGGAGAGCAGCATGCGTGCCTCCCACATACTGCTCTCTGCCTGTACTCTGCCACGATCTATCTGGGCCACATAGAACAGTCATTCCAACCACGGCTACAGAGAAACAGACAAGAAAAGGCAATGCAAAGAAGAAAATCATGGAATACGATTAGGTTAATTATTACAATGAGGCAGAAAGAAACTTTTGAGGGAGAAGGATTGTTGGGGGCAGAAAGCCAGTGGGGCTGTAAATAAAATTGGGAAATCAGTGCTTGGCGGCCCAACAGAAGAGTTCCCTTATCTTCACTTCATCTACTCTGGCACTCTGAATCCCCTGAAGCGCCTCGACAGTGCCTCATTCTCCTGGCCCCAGCACTCTTTCTCTGCCTTAGATTCCTCTTGGGGTGAGAAGCACCCCTCCCCCCATGAGGGAAATCCTTGGGGAGAGCAGGGTTGGGGGTGAGGCTCTGGGGCCCAAACTCACCAAGCCCCCGCTGCTTGTTGGCAGGTCTGCAGCCCGGGACAGAATACAAGATCACCGTTGTTCCCATGAAAGGAGAACTGGAGGGCAAGCCGATTCTCCTGAACGGCAGGACAGGTAGGAGCAATGTAGAAGCACTGTGCCCACTTCTCAAGTTTGCTTTCTGTTATTTTTCTTGGTTGACTCCTCTCTGGATAAGAACGCTGGGATTTGTATATAGAGATTCTCTTTGTGTACTGACTTCTATTTTGTGGGGCTGGGGAGGGGAAGGGAACTTTTCCTATTTGAAATGTGTCTTACCATTGAAAATCTCCCCCAGGATCTTGGAGTCAAGGGGAAAGACCATTTCTGACACCTTTCTGCTTGTTTTATTAGCTTTTACCTCTGGATTATTTTTATTCAATATCTTGGACCGAGGCACACAGACCCCTATTACCTAATACAGGTGATCTGTAATTTTTTTTCTCTTTATTCCTGTGTTTTTTCCTGATGATCACACGCAAACACTCTGGTTTAAAATGTCAGAAGATTTTAAAGACTCTCACATGGGAGCAGTGGTATATTTAACATCTGTGAGTTGCGAAAACATCTATAGTGACAGACGTTATAAATCAGTAACATTTGATGATAGATTGGTCATTTCTGAATCAGAAAAGAATTCGAAATCTCTGTAGTCATATATGCAACCATTCCACGTAGCTCTGAGTTTTGAGCCAATGCTTGAGTCCATGTGGAATGGTGTGTCTCCTGCAATGGGGAAGCTCTTGCCACCCCAAGGTGGGAACTGGTGAGCTAGACAATAATGCGACCGGGGGAAGGCTAGTCCTTGAAGCCGACCGAGAAGGGATTTTTGAATTTCGAGACTTTCTTGAAACGCGTTTTAGTTCTTTTCGATTCCCTCTTGCAGGAGTTGGCCAGGGTGGTGAGACTGTGCAGGAATGGAATTCGCTATTTCGGGTTGCCTAACAGATCGCATATCTGTAGTGTGAAAGCTAGGGCCAGACAGTTGTGAAAGCTAAGCTGTAACTTCATTTAGGAATGAGACAATACAGACTGTGCAACCTGCCTGAGCAGTGGATGGGTGAAGACTTCGAATGGGCTGGAAAATGGCAAGGGCTTCCTTGCTTCTGGTGGCTTTCTTGTTAGCTGTGAATTCACTGAGAGTGTTTTATGCATCAGGCATTATGCGAATGAAGGACTTCTCATAAGGATCTCATTTATTTCTTACCGTAACTGCGTGGTAGGTCCTACTATTATTTCTAAGTCACATATTAAAAAACAACAACACCTGGGAAGTTAAACTCAGGATCGCCTAGCAAGGAATGACAGAGCTGGGGTTTGAACCTAGGATATCCACTTCAATGATTACAAAACTAAAGTGCCTCCTACTTTTACCTTTTCACCCATTGTTTCTGGCTAATTCTCCTACTGTTTACCTCCTAACTAGAAAAATGTCTTTGATTCCTCGTTGATTTAGGACAATGAGGAGCCCCTGTATCTTGGCCTCGGTGGTTGTGATCATCTGGGCTGTTGTTCTCCTTACTCCTACTTTTTCCAATGGAAAACCTCCCTGCTGTTGGACTTTTCTTGGGGTTTCTTTTCTTTTTCTTTTTTTTTTTAAGTAGACTCCACACCCAGCATGAAGCCCAACACAGGGTTTGAACTCATAACCCTGAGATCAAGACCTGAGCTGAGATCAAGAGTTGGATGCTTAACCACCTGAGCCACCCAGGTGTCCCTGTTGATGGGGTTTCTTTTTTTTTTTTTTTAAAGATTTTATTTATTTATTTGACAGAGAGATCACAAGTAAACAGAGAGGCAGGCAGAGAGAGAGGGGGACGCAGGCTCCCTGCTGAGCAGAGAGCCCGATGTGGGACTCGATCCCAGGACCCTGAGATCATGACCTGAGCCGAAGGCAGAGGCTTTAACCCGCTGTGCCACCCAGGTGCCCCTGTTGATGGGGTTTCTTAACACAGAAGGCTCATGTCTGCATTATGGGTTCGTTCCTCTTCCACCAGCCTAGGAGACCTTCCACAGTTATCTCTAGCTATCCATTAATTCAGTCGGGAATTCAATTAGTTCAAGCTATCAATTAATTCAACAAAAACAAATTGCAGAGTCCTGCTAGGCACTAGAGACATGGTCCCTCTAGATTCTTCCAAAGATGAAAAGTCCTGGTCCTTGCCTTTCAGGGGCTCATAACAATAAGATCACTCATCCTCCCAGGCTCAGCTCTAACCTTAGCCTCTCCACTGAAGCCTGTGGGACCACATTAAATAGCAACCGTTTTTGCCTCTGAGTTTTTAGAGCATTTAATCACACATGGCCTTGAATTGCTAGTTAACCTTTCAAGTATGTTATCCCAACTAGAATGTGAGCACTCAAGGAGTGTTTTTATTGTCAATTACATTCTCGAAGCAGGATGGGATATTTTATTGGATAGCAAATAAATTTGTCATGTGTCCAATGAACATAAAAAAAAAAGACACAATAATTTCTGAGGTCAGGAAACACTTTCAAACCTGGCTAGACTGTTCATTCATTTAAGAGGGGGGGAAAAAAAAAGAATCTCTCTTTTCTCCAAATATTTTGCATTGCCTGAGATGGAAAAAGACACCGTAATCTAAGAACAGCATAACCATGTGCAGGAAAGAAATGACACAGTTCAGTTATTTCCCATTGAACAAGTCACTCAGGGGAACTAATCCACAAAAGGGAAGGGGTTAATTGAAAATCCTCACCCTGTTAAGACCCTCAGAGGGCACGGAAGCATCTTCTGGAAAGGCAAGGCTTCCGAAGCAGGTCAGCTTCAGAGCAACAAGCATCAGCCAGCCCAGCGTCTTCAGGGGGAATGGCCTTGAACTTTACTGCCAGACACTTCCAGCCATCCCACCTCCAACGACAGGAAGGACAGGCCACTAAGTAAGAGGTGATGCTACCCCTTCGTCCTCAGTTTCTCCATCTGTAAAAGGAGAGGTTGGACTAAATGAGCTTAAAGTCCCTCTTTTTTTTTTTTTTAACATTATTGTTAGTGTTTTCATAACTTCCATGATTCATGCTTTTCCGTGGTGAGTCCAGAACAAAGGACTGCTTGCTTTGTTATAATTCTACCAGCTCCCATGCACAGCGGAACATACTCGCATACTCACGTGTTAACGATTTTCGTAGAACGTTTCCTTTGACAGTGCTGTGAAATAGCAATTTTGCCTCTCTCTGGATCTTTTCCACTTTTTACCACCTTCTAGATACACTGCTGCATTTGAAATGGCCCAGCCCCTAAAACCTTCCTTCTTCAGCTCCTTCATGTTACAGGATGAACCTGTGAACACTCAGAGTTCCTGCCTCATACACAGTCGCCTATGTGCTCCCAGTGGCTGAAAAACAACCATGATCCTCATCAGTTGAGGACCCGCTATATTCTAGGTACTCAGGGCTCCATACACATTATCTTTGGTCCTTATAATAGCTTTCCATGCATTATTATTCCCATTTTACATGGGAGGAAGTGGAAACCCACAACATTTAGGAGAGTCGGGGGAACCAGTGAATGGCATTTGAATGTGTTTGCTTGAGATCAAATCACAAGCTTTCCAGAAGCAAAGCTAGAGGAGAGCAGGAAGAGAGGTTGATCTCTGAATACATTCTCTACAAATAAGGCCTTTGGGATCATTTTATTGCCACAGTGAAAGCAATGGGGGAGGGGCCTGAGGAAACAAGGTGATGGGACACATGGCTACTGTAGTCCAAAGGAAGGCCTCACTTTCCAGAAACCCACTTTCAAAATATGGGTATAAAGCCCTATCCCCTGTCTTTGCCCCCAAGCCCATATCTCTGTAGATTTTAGATCCTGGCCGTGCCATTTTCCACTATGCCAACTGGGTGATTCAGAAGTCGCCACTGGGAATGGAGAAAGCTATTCTGAAGGCCTGTGGCCATGGGCTGGAGCAGGGACATGAGAGGCTGATGTTCCAGCACAGACTGAGGACAGCCATGCCCTCCCCAGCCTGGTGGCAAATCTCATTATAAAGGGGAATAGACTTTCCCGATGTGCCTAGAGCTCTCAATTAGCCTCCTCTGTCCACTCAGTTTTGTCAATTAGATCTTCTGAAGAGGGGATGCCCTTTATTCTAACACATGCCGTGTAAAGGTCTACCTCCCAAGTCTTGTCTTATGTCTTTCTGACCTTCCGTGGCCCTGACAAAGGTCTCATCAGGGTATCCTGGTGTCCAGCAGGTGGGAAGGAAGTTGAGACCTGGGAAGAGAGCCTGTCTTCTCATCGAGGTTCCCGCTGTGACTCATCTGTGGTTCAGCCGGCTGTCTGCAGCGACTAGAAGGCTTTGTTCCATGGAAAAACAGTTTATGAACCCCACATCCCTTCTTGGCAGACAGGGAGGATTTGGCCCGCTCAGTTGGCTTCTTCCAGCCATGTGGCCCACCATCGGGATCCCATCACTGAGGCTGTCCTCCGGCTTCTGCATCTCGGTGTCTGGTTCCCATCCTTAGATTTATCACAGAGAGGAGCAGCTCCACGAGGACCCTCCTTCTGGCTCAGGTTGTTGCTGTTAAGGGATTGAAAGAAAGGACAGGGTCCTGAGTTCCAGGCTGGCCGGGACTCTAACTGGCTTTATGACCTTGAAGAAGTCACATGGATGTCCTCTCTGGGCTAGGTCTCTGGGACCCTGGCATTGGGAGGATTCTTATTCTTATCCTTCTTATTCTTCATCGCCAAGATGCCTTTCCTGGTCCTCCATTCCTCGAGTGCTCTGGGACTATTGAAGGAACAGGGTGCATCAGGGCTGGTTATGCTCACATGGGCACAGTGGCTCTCGAGAGGGCTGCACACACACAGGTCCCTGACCCCGCAAGGCAGAGGTCTGTGTTGTGGGTCCCGCAGCTATGGTGCTGAGCACTGATCTGGGCCAGAGAGGGCTAGTTGGGGGCACTGTGGAACCATGGTGTGTACAGATACAGGTCCCTTTGGAGACGATGAGGACCAGGGACTTTAAGAGGCAGGACTGTAGGGTGTTCTTGTCCTCTTTGTCCCCGTCCTCACTTCCCATTCTAAATGACCCTGTTCCCAAGTCAGCGCTGGTTTCCCAGATTGACATGTTACCTTTGGAGGCTCTTTTCATTCCCTCCCTGTCCTATGCAGAATCATGCTTTGCATAGAAAGGGGAACAGGGTGGGAAAGGAGCTCTCTCTCTTGTGCACCCCATCCCCTGAGCATCCTCTGAGAGCCTGCTCGAGCCTCCAGAGGCCTGTGACATGGCCCTGTTGTTTGCTCCTGATGGCACCGCCTGCTCGGCCCAGCCAGTCTCCCCAGAGCAAGAGTATAAGACTGCTTCCCTGTTCCAGCTTCGGTCCCCTGCTGCGGCTGGATTCAGATCGCAGGAGACTTTCAGATCACACTTGATTTTATTTATTGATTGTTCTTATTTCTGTAAGAAAAGGCTGGCGGTAATGCGGCATGGGACATAGAAAGTGGAGATGCCTTCCGCTTCCACAGTCTTCCACAGAAAGGAATGGTTCACATATTGGCACTTTAGGTGTCCAGTTGCAAATTCTTGGTCCCATTCTCCCCACCTTTTTCTTCAACCCCCCCGCCCCTCAGATCTCTCCATCTCTATAAAGGGTCACCCCCTTCTGTAAATCACTCAGGCCTCAAAATAACAGGGAATGATGGAAGGATGGATTTGTGTCCCACATCAGCAACGTCAGCAGATTCTGACAAGTGTACGTTTGAAATCTCTCCGGTCCAACCTTTCTCATGACTTTCATCCCTGACACATTGGTCCACATTCCTGTTTTCTCCCGCTGTTGGGGTGGCCTTCCAGGTGACTTCTACTGTCAACCCACTAGACCCCTACTCTCTCCAGCAGCCAGAGGGATCCTTTGATAATGCAGGTCAGATCATGTCATTCTTTTGTGCCAACCCCCCTCCAAGAAGCTTCTTATCTCATTCAATGCAAAAACCACAGTCTTTGGAGGCCATCCACAGTCCACTTACCCCTCACCTCCCAGACCTGCCCTGTAGCCACTCAGCCCCATCACTGACTCTGTTCAGATATTCTGACCTCTTGCTGTTCCCTTAATGTGTGGAGCAGGGCCTTTGCACCTGCTGCTCCTTCTGCCTAGAATGAGGTTCCTAAACTGTACATGGCCCACTGCCTCACATCATCTCAGTCTCTGTTCAGATGTTCCCTTCCTAGCAAGCCAGCTCTTTCCTGAGCTCCTTGTCTAAACTCACAGATATCTTTTGTTCAACATTTCTATTCCTATATCTTGCCTTACTGGGCTTCCTAATACAATCACCACTTGTTTATCATCCATCTCCTTCAGGAAAATGTAAATTCCATAGGAGGGAGTCTTTATTCAGTTCATTTCTTATACAGTTGACCCTTAAACAACATGGATTGGAATGGCCAGGTCCCCACTTGTGTGCAGATTGTTTTCAATCAATATATGGGAAAATTTTTTGAGATTTGTGACAATTGGGAAAAACCCACAGACAAACCAAGTAGCCTAGAAATCCTGAGAAAACTAAGAAAAAGGAGGTATTATTGTAAGAATACAGTCTACGGTACATCTAACATACAAGATATGTGTTGCTCAAATATTTATTGTCAGCGAGGCTTCTGGTCAGTGGCTGGCTATGAGTCACATTTTTAGTGAGTCAGAAGTTACAGGTGGCTTTTGGACTGAGCAGAAGAATTGAGGGGCTTAAGTCCTGCATTGTTCAGGGGTCAGCTTTATTGGTATCCTAGGCCTGCTGTAGCAAAGGACCAAAACCTGAGTGGTTTAAAACAATAGAAATTTATTGTCTCCCAGTTGTGGAAGCCATGTTCTCTGAGAGTTGTGGAAGCCATGTTCTCTGAGAGTTTTAGGGGAAAGTCATTCCTCACCTCTTCGAGCTTCTGCTGTTTGTTGGCAGTCCTTGGCCTTCCTTGCCCCATAGACGCAGTGTTCCTGCCACATGGCTGGCTTCTCCCCATGGGTCCTCATGTCGTCTTCCCTGTGTGTGTGTGTCTGGCTCTGGTCCGAACTCCCTCTTCTGTCAGGACACCTGGCATATTGGATTAGGCTTACTCTAATGACCTCATTTTATTATTATTATTTTTTAAGATGTTATTTATTTTTTGACAGAGATCACAAGTAGGCAGAGAGAGAGGAGGAAGCAGGCTCCCCACTGAGCAGACATCTGATGCAGGGCTCAATCCCAAAACCCTGAGATCATGACCTGAGCCGAAAGCAGAGAGGCTTAGCCCACTGAGCCACCCAGGTGCCCCTAATGACCTTATTTTAAACTGCTCATCTCTAGAAAGACCTTATTTCCAAATAAGGAAATTCTCAGATACTGAGGGTTAGCATTTTGACAGATTTTTTTTTTTTTTTTTTTTTTTTTGGGCTGGGGAGGGAGGGGAACACACTTTAATTTATAACTGAGTTAAACTGAATTCCCAGCTCCAACTAGGCATTCGAGGAATGTGTGTAGAATGTGTCAGTGACTTCATTTACTAACCCAGTGACCTTGGGCAAGTCATCTAACCTCTCTGAGCCTGGAAGACAGTTAGTGCCTAAAACTGATCACTACTATTAATTTTCCAAACTAGTACATGGGGCATCTGATAAATGCCTTGAGTCATTACTATGAGATTTGATAAAGTGATGTGTGGAAAGCACCTTGCATTTAGTATATGCTCAATCAGTGACAGCTGATTTATTAAACAAGATATGCACTGCCTCTGGTGATGGAACTTGCACACAAGTAAGACACCGCCATTGTGCTCGAGGAAGGTGATCCTAGTCAATGTGAAACAAGTCATTAACTTCTCTGCTGAAGAATCCTGAGCCAGGAGAACTAGAGTGGGATGGGAGGAAGCAAAACTGCTTGAATTTCTGGGAATAAGAAGCTGTTTTGTGTGTCTTTACTCAAACAGATATAGCTCTGCATGTGGGCAGGGTTCTTGGGGCACACCTCACCTTTGTTCTGTGAGGCAACTTTATCCGTGACCTTGATGGCAGCTGCGCTCAGCTGATTTACTTATTAGGTTCGTAAATGATAAGCCAGAAAGGAAAGTCAGCATGTTAAGTGAAAGACTAAATTATGAATGAAGTCGGTAAGATAAACTATAACAAGAATAAATACTGGGTTCGGGAAATGTATTTTATATGCAGAAAGGGGGAAGAGGAGGCTGAACATGAGGGTTCTCAACCTTTGATGTACATCAGAATCACCTGCTGAGTTTTGCATATTTGTTTCTTTTTTGGCAGAGATGCCAGTGCATAGCTGAGACCTTCTGAAATGAACTCTCGGAGTTGGTACTTAGTAGGTGCCCAGTGTTGACAAAGGTCGAGAACCCCTGGGTTAGCAGGGGCACGTGTGAAAAAGCGTAGGGATTTCCCAAGGCTGTGGGCTGAGGATAGGTTGTTGAGGAGTGTGGTGTCTAGGACACAGAGGACATGCTGTTCTGGGTCGGTCCTTCTAGAACATCAAACTTGCGTAGCCAGGGATTTCCGCTTGTTTTGTTCATCAGAGACTCCTGAGTGCCTTTATGTTCTCTGGCGTGGAATGGATGCTCAGCGAATTTGAACAATTGGACTGAGTTTTGGGACTTTTTCCCTGATTAGGGAAAGAAAGAGGCCAGTCTAGATGGGCCAAGTCTAGAAACTATAATTTGGAAGTTTGATATGATATGATACGGTATGGGATGGCATGATATGGTATAACACTGTAAAAGCTAGTAACTTACAAATGCATACATTGGAGCAGTGGAAGTGTTTCGATCAGAGGAGAATTAGGAGGGAGAGTGGTAACTATTCTTGAATACCTGCTGGAAGGTCTCCCAGAAGAGCATGAGGTGTATTCCATGTACCTCTGGAAGGAGTTCCACTTCAAGTGGCTACATTTGTGGGAACTGATGTGTAACGTGCTCAGTGGTCTCAAAATGGAAGGGACTGTTGTTCCCTCAGGGAGCCTTTTCGCAGCAGAGGGTTCAAGCCAAGGCCAGTTGTCCAGCTGTCACAGAGGACAGAGAGACACTCTTACAGTGTGTGGGCTATAGAACTAGGTCACCCGGATGAACTAGAGCTTGAAGCCACCATGAACTTGACCAACCACATGTCTTTCTCTAATTTTTCTTTCTCATGTTTTCATGAAGAAATTGATAGCCCAACCAATGTGGTCACTGATCGGGTGACAGAAGACACAGCGGTGGTCTCCTGGGTCCCCGTCCAGGCTGTCATAGATAAGTATGTGGTACGCTACACCTCTGCCGATGGGGACACGAAGGACACGGCTGTCCCAAGGGAGCAGAGCAGCACCATCCTGACAGGCCTGAAGCCAGGGGAGGCGTACAAAGTCTACGTGTGGGCTGAGAGAGGCAACCAGGAGAGCAAGAAGGCCGACACCAACGCCCTCACAGGTAACAGAGGGATGGGAGCCCAAACAGGTTTCCTCATGGCAGGGAGAAGGCAGATTCGTGACTCAGGAAGCTGATGCTCCCCTAATATCATCTCTTTTGCTTACAGGGATGGGGAAGAGGGTTGCAAAAGCATTTTAAAATTTCACAATTATGATTTTTCCCATTTCGTCCTCGAACAAAAGAAACCAGCCTTTTTATTTTACACAGAAGGTCATACTCATTTGGGTTAGAATTCCATGTGCAACTCTCTCAGTGTAGAGTAACACTTCCTAGTTTTCATTTTTTGGACATTAAAACTCAGAACATTTGGCTGACAGTGAATTTGAACGCTTATCTCCGTTTGCAGAGGCCACAGGCATTTTGCTTATAATCTGGAACTCTCTGTCAGACCATAGAAATGGTTTGCATCCTGAGTCAGCAGTCACCAAATGTGCCGATTCTGCCTCAAAGCTTCCAGAAACCAGAAGGGTCCTTCCCCAGACCTCACCTAGCTGTCCCGCTCAGCTTGGGCTTGTAGATGTCTTGAGGCGGCAGCAGGGGACATGTCCCAGACGTTGTTTCTGCTTAAAGCCTCCTCTGCTCCTGTCCCTGAATTCAGAGCACTCTTATCCCGGAGCCCACTTGAGGTTCTGGACACTTGACAGGAAATCATAGAAAAGGAGTCACTTATCGACTAGGCTCTGTTCCAGACAATCAGTTAGTATAGCGATACTCAGAGAAGCCGATAATTCATTAGGAATGTGGTTTCAGAAGCTCGACTGACCACATTTTAATCCCAGCTCTGCCATTGACTAGCTGAGTGGCTTCGGGCAAGTCCCTTCACCTCTGTTCCTAAAATTCTTGCCTGTAAAAGAGGGCATGTGGGTTTTTACTTCATACGGTTATTGGGAGGGTTCCATGAGTTAATTCAAGGAAGTGCCTGACACATAGCCACGCGCTATGTGAGTGACAGTAGTGATTATTTCTTACGAGTCGTCTCCGTCAGCTCCGGCTGTTCTAATGGAATACCACAGACCGGGGGCTTCAACCAAAGAAATTTTGTTCCCACAATTCTGGAGGCTAGAAAGCCCCATGATCATGGCGCTGGCTGATTTGGTTCCTGGTGAGAGCCCTCTTATTGGCTTCTAGGTGGCCACCTTCTTCCTGCACCGTTATGTGGCGGAGAGAAGAAGCTCAGGTCTCTTCCTGTTAGGCACTGATGCCATCATGAGGAGACCTATCCTCATGACATCATCGAACCCAATTATCTCCCCAAGGTCTCACCTCCAAACACCAGAAAATTGGAAGTTAGGGTTTCAACATAGGAGTTGGGGGCACACAAACATTCAGTGCATGGCAAATGTTAATCAGCATTCAGCCCTCAAAGCATTTCGTGGCGTGGAGCCTCCTGGGCTAGGGTGGGCCTTATCTTCCCCAGGGGAAGGAGAAGCTGCCGATAAGGATGGTGAGACCTAGGCTGGTTTAAAGGCAGGGTCAGCCCTTTCTGTGAGTGGCCAGAGAGGCCATATTTTGAGCTCTGCCATCGAGATGCAAAAACAGCCACAGATAATATGTAAATGAACCTGTAAGACTGTGTTCAATAAAACTTCATAAGAGAAGGCTGTGGGTCAGATTCGGCCCATGGGTTGTAGATGGCCACCTCCTGGTTTCCATTACATGAGGCTTTCCCTTTGGTAGGATTTTGAGTGTTGTGAAAAGGAAGTGCGGGGCTCAGTCTTCTTAAGATGGCAGAAGTTTGAATAGAGAAGAAGCTTCCCTTCTCTCAGGGAGGTGGTATCAGCTAGCACCCCAGATTATGGGGAGCCCCTGGGATGGGGCATTGCTGGCACTGTCAGGCACAGAGCCAGGCTCTTGGGGTGCAGAGATGAAAAACCTAGTTCACGCTCATGGCATTCACAACTGTCCAGGTAGAGAAGACAAGCAGAAAAGATAAAGGGCCATGAGTTATATCTTTCTAGAGCCCACAAACATCCCTGGAGCTATGGGAACCAGGAAAAAGGGTACTTAGCACAGACTGGGTTGGGAGAGGGGGTCATGGCAGGCTGGAGGAGGCAGAGGCACCCGAGCAGAGTCTAGGTGTATGGGAGGGCACTAGCAGTGGGAGCAGCATATGCAAAGGCTTAGGGTATAAGAATAGGACAGGGTTTGTTTTTTTCTCTTCTCTTAATATGGAATTATCTTAATAATCCTTAAGTGGTGTTGATGGTGGCCAGGTCCATGAGGGTGGAGTAGTGAAGGATGAGAAGCCAGAGCGGAACTCCTCCCTATCCCCTGTCCCTAGCACTTTCCGAACTCTCTGCTCCCCGAGGTGTGCTGCCTCCCTTGGGTGTGCCTCCCCCCACCCCCGAGACCTGGCTGTGATGGTGCATAGGCTGGAAAAGTGGTTGCTGTCACGGAGAGCTCAGCCATTTGAGGAGGTGGCTCTTTTTAATATTATTTTTTAAATTTTTAAAAAAGATTTTATTTATTTATTTGACAGAGTCAGCGAGAGAGAATACAAGCAGGGGGAATAGCAGAGGGAGAAGCAGGCTCCTGGGTGAGCAGGGAGTCCCATGGGGGGCTCCATCCCAGGACCCTGGGATCCTGACCTGAGCTGAAGGCAGATACTTAACTGCTCAGTGGAGCCACCCAGGCGTCCCTGAGGCGGTGGTTTTTGAAACAGGAGTATAAAGGCATGGTAATCACCCACTTCTGCTTGGATTTCCGCCTCCAGGGGTTCACATTTTAAGGAGAAAGGGGTATTTCAGGCCTCAAATGGCACTTGTAATAACAAAGAGCCTATATTTAAGCATTTACCATGTGAATATCTCACTTGTGATTTGCCATAAGCTGTGAAGTACATACTGCTCTTTCTTCCTTCCCGGAGGTGAGGGGACCCAGAGGTAAGGTTTATAGTCTGCCCAAGTTAGCAACTAGGAAACACTGGAACCTGGATTCCAACCCAGTTTAACTGCATAGAAGCCCAGACAGACTCTGCAAGTAGGATTATTTTTATGCTCCCAGACCTCAAATCCCATCAATTTAAGTCTTCTGGTTCTCTGGCCTCAGACATAATGTTTTATGTGGAAAGAACTGACAGCTCCTACTTCCAGGATATTTTTCTTCCCAAAGAAAATATTAGAGCCGATGCAGAGATTTACTGAAATATAATTGCTTTCAGGTAGAAGGAGTCAGGAACTGAAAGAGTTTATTATAAAAATCCAGGCTAAAGGAGAAATTTGTATATGAAGACCATTTTTTTTTTAACCCAAAGGCTACTTATGGGTAGAGTTTATAGAGCTGAGACTATGTTGGCTTTGTCTGAAAACGCTACATTTCATTAAATGCTATTGGAATTTCAGACCACTTGCTTAATTAAACCCTTAAGTTATCCCAATCACTGGCATAGAACAGACTCTGAAATTTGTCGAGATCATCATTTTGTCTGTGTATGTGCTGGCCTTATAGGAACTAGAGAGTTGGTAAATGCTACATTCTTTCGTCTCTCTTCAAGAAATTGACAGCCCCACAAATCTGGCCACCGACCGGATGACAGAGGACACGGCCACCATCTCCTGGGACCCAGTGCGAGCCGTCATCGACAAGTATATGGTGCGCTACACCTCGGCCGATGGTGACACCAGGGAGGTGTCCGTGGGGAAGGAGCAGAGCAGCACCATCCTGACGGGCCTGAGGCCGGGTGTGGAGTACACGGTCCAGGTGTGGGCCCAGAAGGGGGCCCGGGAGAGCAAGAAGGCCGACACCAAGGCCCCGACAGGTAACAAGAGAAAGGTGGTCAATCGCAGTTGAATTTTGAGCCTGTGGATTTCAGTGTGCGTTGTACCAAAGATGTGCCGTGAGATGAGGGACTTTGCAAAGAGAGTCCTAAAGATCAAAAAGGACAGTGAGCTCTAGTGGTGATCTCAGTGGGCTGAGA
>PISX010024325.1:0-27088 GCA_004024625.1 Mellivora capensis
AGCTGATAATATTTACAGTATATGGGAGAGAAGGATAAAGGAAAGTTCTTAGAGATTTGTTGGGTGGCTTGCCCAAAGTCACTTGGCTAGCATCTGGCAAACCTGTGATTTGAACCAAAGCATTTTCTTTTACTGTAGTAAAGTATGACTCATGGAAGTGGCATCTCCTGGCATAAAAGGGTTAATGCCACATTAAAAACAACATGGTGTCTGGGTGGCTCAATCAGTTAAGCATCTGCCTTCATTTCAGGCCGTGATCCCAGGGTCCCAGAATTGAGTCCCATATCGGGCTCCCTGCTCAATGGAGAATCTGCTTTTCCCTCTCCCCCTGCCTTGCCCCTCTGCTCCTGCTCTTGCTCTCTCTTTTTCTCATTCTCTCTCTCAAATAAATAAATAAAAATTTAAAAATGATTAAATAAACAACAACAAACAGTGTCTAACTTTTCCCTATTAAAAGTTTATTTAACACAGGGCACCTCAGTAGCTCAGTTAAGCAACTGCCTTTGCCTCTGGTTATGATCTCAGGGTCCTGGGATCAAGCTCCACATGTGGCTCCAGAGCCTGCTTCTCCTCCTCCCTGCTTGTGTTCTCTCTCATGCGTGTTCTCTCTCTCTCTCTCTCTCTCTCTACTAAATAAATAATAAAATCTTAAAAAATACATTTAAAAAGCTTAATTAAGCCTATAGGAAAATATGATTTGGATATCTTATAAAAGAAGCTGCTACCTGTAGCTCATTGGGAAACCAGTAAAGAGACTTTATGTTCTGACCTTGAAAGATGTACTAAATGACAAAGATAATTAGCTACAAATTACAACTCAGAGGTCGTTGTATTATGCAGTATTATTTGGTGGCTACAGCCAATAAGATAGTTTTAAAATAAATATAATTTGACCATCATCCAGACATTAACCCTGTGGTCTCTTGGACTGTTGAACTAGTGTAGTAGAGAATTTGCATAGTCTAGGATGCTGAGATGCCTGGCAAAGGAGACTAGGAGACCTGATACAAATGGCTAATAGGCATGTGAGAAAGATGGACCTGATCGTAATTCACAAAAAAACTGCAGATTGTAACCACAGGTAGATTACACGTGGATAACATGAAGAGATAGATAACATCAAGTATTGAAGAAGATAAGAAGATGCCTGCACTTTATACATGGCTGTTAGAAAGTAAAATGGTAGGGGCACTGAGGTAGCACAGTCAGTTGAGCTTCTTTTTTTTTTTTTTTTCCCCCAAAGATTTTATTATGTTATTATGTTTATTATGTTAGTCACAGTACTTCATTTGTTTTGATATAGTGTTCCATGATTCGTTATTTGCATATAACACCCAGTGCTCATTGCAATATGTGCCCTTCTTAATACCCACCAGGCTAACCCCCCCCCTTTCCCCTCTGAAACCCTCAATTTGTTTCTCGTAGTCCACAGTCTCTCATGGTTCGTCTCCCTCTCTGATTCCTCCCCCCACCCCACCCTTCATTTTTCCATTCCTTCTGAGTCTTGGTTTTGGCTCAGGGTGTGATCTCAGGATCCTGAGATCAAGCTCTGCACTCAGCAGATTGAGATTTTCTCTCCCTCTCCCGCTGCCCCTCCCACTTGTGTGTGCATTTTCTCTCATGCTCTCTCTCTATCTCTCTCTACCCCCCAATAAATAAATAAATAAATAAACCTTAAAAAAAAGAATGTAAAATGGTATAACTGCTTTGGAACAGGGCAGCTTCTTTAAAAGTTAAACATGCATGAGCCTATGATATAGCAATGCTTACTCTCAAGTATTGACCCAAGAGAAATAAAAATACATATCCTCAAAACATTTATGCAGAAATGCTCATTGTAGTTTTATTCATAATTGTCTGACTGGGACAGTCCTCTGTGGGTCCCTTATGTTTCTACTTATCTTGAGAACAGAGACATTGGTGATCTTTTCAAGATAACCAGCACTGGGATGGAGAAAAAACACTACACATAGACTCTTTTTTTTTTTTTTTTTTTTTTTAAAAAGAACCTATTTCCTCTTCTGAGATACCATCCCTATCAGCAATGTGCTGTCTACCAGCTGGTGTGGCAACTGAGTCTTTGATAAGGTCGTATGACATTTTATTAGACCAGGACTTCTAGTGTAAGAGTATGTGGTAAGATGAGTGAGTGCTGTCCTATTGTCATATTGTGTTGCTATCAAAGGAGTTTTTTGGTGAAAATTATGTGAGTAATACTATGAAAGTGAATGAGATCGAAGTCCAAGGATGATCCAAGTGTGTTTTCAAATCTCTTCTGATGAGCAGACTTATTCCAGGACTGTTCTAGGTAAAGGATACCCATCCCAAATGTATCACCATAACTGAGGTGACTAAATGATGGTTAGTGCCCTCCAAAGGTTTACAATAAATAGCATCAAAAATAGAATTTTGTCATATCATGATGAAACTTCTGTCATCCTGTCATATCTGTTGTTTTGGGTGTACCAGCAACAGAGTTTGACTGACATTATACTAAAGTGTAGATCAATTTGGATAAAATGGACATTTTAATAATAGTCTTTCATCCATCAACATCCTGTGCTTCTGTTTATTTAACTATTTCTGTGTTTTATATAAACTTTTGTTTAACCTAAAGTATTTCATATTTTTATACTACTGCAAAATAGTGGCTTTGTACTTTTTTCCAATTGTTAGTGCTATTATACTGAAGTAAAATTGACTTCTGTATACAGGGCTTGAATACAAATTTGCTGTGCTACTTTACTAGGTATAGGAGCTCTTTCATAGATTTTTTTAAGATTTCCTATGTAAATGATCATGTCATCTGTGACATTATATTTTCTGATCTCAGTGCATTTTGTTAGTCCTATAATGCACTGATTAGACCCTCCAATAGAATTTTAACTAGAAGTAATAATAAAAGTACCTAAAAATTACAATGAGATACCATCTCAAACCAGTCAGAATGACTAAAATTAACAAGTCAGGAAACAATAGATGTTGCCCAGGATGCAGAGAAAGGGGAGCCCTCTTACACTGTCAGTGGGAATGCAAGCTGGTGCAGACACTCTGGAAAACAGTATGGAGGTGCCTCAAAAAGTTGAAAATAGGTCTACCCTTTGACCCAGCAATCGCACTACTGGGTATTTACCCCAAAGATATAAATGTAGAGGCACCTGCACTCCAATGTTTATAATAGCAATGTACACAAGAACCAAACTAGGAAAATAGCCCAGATGTCCATCAACAGATGAATGAATAAAGAAGTTGTGGTATATATACAACAGAATACTACTTGGCCATCAAAAAATGAAATCTTGCCATTTGTAATGACATGGATGGAACTAGAGGATATTATGCTAAGTGAAATAAGTCAATCAGAAAGATAATTGTCATATGATCTCACCGATATGTGAAATTTAAGAAACATGGCAGAGGATCATAGGGGAAGTGGGGGAAAAATAAAACAAGATAAAACCAGAGAGGGAGACAAACCATAAGAGACTCCTAATCATAGGAAGCAAACTCAGGGTTGCTGGGAGGTGGGGGAAGGGATAGGGTAACTGAGTGATGGACTTGGAGAGGGTATGTGTTGTAATGAGACAAATGAAACACAGACCTGTACCCCTGAAAAAAGTAATACATTCTATGTTAATTAATTGAGTTTAAATTTTAAAAAAATCACCCAGTCAGTCTACATGAAAAACTAAATAAAAAAGAAAGTACCTTACTTTGTTCCTAGTCTTGTGGTAAAGCAGTCTTGCACCAGAGAATGTGACCATAGCTCTAGGATTTTGTGTCAATGTTTGTAGACCTACTTGAGGAGATTGAAGAGGTTCCCTTCTAGTTTTGAGTTCTGTTATCATTAATAAATTCCTCATTTTGGCATCTGCTGAGATGATGTAATGCTTTTTTGGGATCTGTTGGGATCATTATTTGGGATCTGTTGAGTTGATGTAATGCTTTTTGTTGTTGTTGTTGTTAACAGGAATTATACTGACCTCAAATATTAAATTTGTAATCCTAGTATTTTTTAATGTACTGATGCATGAAATTTGCCAATATTTTGTTAAAGAGTTTTATATCTCTGGTCATCATAGGTATTCGTTTATAGTTTGCATCTTTTATAGTGTCTTTTTATGGCAGTGGTACCAGATTAATGTTGATCTCAAAAGATGAGTTGGGAAATGTATTCACTTGTACTCTCTGGAGAACCAGACCATCTTGTCCTCCATTCTCCTGCTTGTGATGTCCATTTGGTAACCTGATTGATGAGAATTCTGTGATTCTGTCTACCAACATGAGACTTTCAGAGCATAAAGAAGGGTGCTGAGTAGATATTGGGGAAAAAAAAACAATATATTCTAGTACAGGAGTTCTCAAGCATTTAGGTGGGAAACATCTGGTAGGTGGGAAACATCTGGTAGGTGGGAAAGGCAAGAGTTGATTTCATTTGGACATGTTGAGTTCAGTACAGCAATAAGGCATCCGATTGGAAGTGTTAGGAAGGCAATTCAGTGCATGGTGTAGAACTCAGAAGTCTGTGCTGGAAGTATACAGCATAGCTTTGTCAGTAGATGATCGGTAATGTCATTTGAATGAATATGACTGCCCAGGAAAGGAAATACGGGTCTCAAACCCAGAGACCAATGGTATGATGAGAAGAGTGAATGCTGTCAGAAGGCGATTCTCTGTAGGTCTCTCCTATTTCTGCATTTTGTACAGGCAGGGATGCTAAATGCCTTCCTTCCTTTTCAAGGAAATTTATATAGCAAACCATCTTGGAAGGTGGAAGTAGTGACTCTCTTCTGACAAAGGTAGGTATGTTTATGGTCTGGTGTAAAACACCAGGCTCCTTTCCTGTAGCACAGCACACTTTGTCACTTGGCCCTCTTTCTGTTACCCTGTTTGTGTATGAATTTGGGGTCAGAGAGCCAGGGCCAGCAAATGCTGATAATCCACACTATTGCTGTGAATAATAAAGCCCTTTGGCACTGACCCATGAGTCTCCTGTCTCTTGCCATCATGTATGTAACTTGTAGGCTTGCAGGCATCAAAAAATATCAGACTCTTCACAGTTCTTGACAAGTGAGTCGAGACCTATGGGGATGAGACTCAAAGGAGCAAGAGTGTTTTTACAAAAGGAGAAATAACAGGATCCAAGTGGTATTGGGGAGCAAAGAAGGCAGCAAGATACATGGGTTGTGTAAGTGGAAGAAGATGATCTCCACTTAATAGAGCCATGGGGTAAGCAGTGTCAGGAAATGGCCAGGTTTTAGTTAAGGAAAAATATTTGAAAACTGGGGTAAGACTACATAGAGGAGTGACCAATATGGATTAAAAAATCCAGGGGAACCTGGGTGGCTCAGTGGGCTAAGCCTCTGCCTTTGGCTCAGGTCATGATCTCAAGGTCCTGGGATCGAGCCCCACATCGGGTTCCCTGCTCAGTGGAGACCCTGCTTCCCTCTCTCTCTGCCTGCTCTCTGCCTACTTGTGATCTCTGCCTGTCAAATAAATAAATAAAATCTTTTAAAAAAAATCCAGAGAGCACACCCAAAGATTTGAAGATGGAAGGGGCTGGTCATTGGTCAAGGACTAAGGCAACATATGGGAGTGACTAAAAGGTCAGGGGGAAGTAAAGCCTTCAGAGAAGCTTGCCATATGGGCAGTACCCAGTAAAGCTTAGAGACGAGGCATGAAGAATTTAGTTCTGAAAATGTTCTGGAGGAGGGTGATTATTTGAGCCTATGAAGATTCAGGTGAACTTTGGAATCAAGAATCCCCATAGGGTTAAGGTAAATCATGATCTCTATTTTGGTAGCTTATTTCTGGCTGTAAGCTTGGAGATCTTGGCAGTGATACAAGATTTCTCATGTTATCTAGCCACATGGAGAATGTACCCAGTTTCTCTTTCATAATGACTACCTTTTTATAGACTAAGAAACAAACTTAGAGAGGTTATGTAACTTCACTTCAGTCACAACTATACTACATAGAGAGGCAGAGTTTCAACCCAGGTTTGTCTGATGCCAGCCTACATGCTCCTAACTCGTGTAGTTGTTGGGTTGCTTGAGGGAGAGATGGAAATGCCATCACATACTGGCTTCAAAATGTTAGTGTTTTGACTTTGCCCCAGTTAAGTCCTACTGGAAACATGTGTTGGAAGGGCATAGAGGGGCACCTGGGTGGCTTAGTCTATTAAGCATCTGCCTTTGGCTCAGGTCGAGATTCCAGGGTCCTGTGATTGAGCCCTGCATCAGGCTCTTGCTCGGTGAGGAGCCTGCTTGTGTTCTCTCTCTGACAAATAAAATTTTACTAACTAAGCATGGATTTGGATACTTAACATCAAGAATCTTCTTGGGCGCCTGGGTGGCTCAGGTGGTTGAGTGACTGCCTTCGGCTCAGGTCATGATCCCAGACTTCCAAGATCAAGTCCCACATCTGGCTCCCAGCTCCTTGGGGAGTCTGCTTCTCCCTCTGACCTTCTCTTCTCTCATGCTCTCTCTCACTCGTTCTCTCTCAAATAAATAAATAAAATCTTTAAAAAAAAAAAAAAAAAAACAAGCATCTTCTTGGTACTGCTCTGTGAAGAGTTCCGCTTCATTACATGACTGATTTTTCCCTCCACAGGTAGCATGGATGTGGCTAGTTGCTTCTCAGATAAATTATTCAGTGTGTCTGATTTTTCTTAATGCTGGTGTGATGTGGCAATGCTAAGAAGTGCAGAGTCTTCAGAATTTCTGAGTTGAGAATCTGTTGACTTTATTTCTCATCAGTTAGGGATATTGTTAAGACCAGTTTCTTCATATTGAGCCTTATTTTTGAGTTATAATAGCTAAAAGGTTAAAAGTTTGTATGAAGAAGTATGTGTAAATACATATGTTTTTTCTTTAGTGTAAAGTTAATACTGACTTCAAAAAAAAAGGCTAACTGTATTCTTTCAACTTCACTTAAATGATCAAATCCAGTGAAATAAATAAGTCAAGTCTTTGGCCACATAAAAACTCAGTTTAAAAAAAAAAAAAGATACCAAATATCAGGGTTCATTGTGCCTCTACCTTCTCTCCCTTTTTATATGTAATCCTCTTGTATGGAATTAAACTCTGTATTCCCACCATCAACTACCCTGAGTGAAGGATTACTACCTTCTTTCCTACTCTTTTACGGAAGGTACTTATTTGCTCATTATTTTATTTCCCTTTCCAAGATATTCATTCATTATTTAATCCTTTATTCAACACACATGTAGTGGATATTCACTATATTCCAGGTCTTGTTTTGGGCTCTAGGCATATGGCAACATTTAAGTCTCCAGACTTGCCTCTGGGGAGTTGAACGTAAATGTAGGTATATTTGTCCGTTTTATTTAGAGTCACTTAGTACTGGATATGGAGCACATATGCAGTTAAACAATAGTTTTTTCTTTTTATATAAGCTTTCACTGGGTGGATGATTTAGAGAAGTCCTCTCAAACCCTGCAGTGGGACGAATTCCCTTAGGACTTTTCTCTGTGACGGTCAAGGTGCCATTGAGCTGGAACCGCTCCATCCTGGCAACTTGACCACTGTGCTTCCAGGTAGTGATGTTAGACTGGGAGAGTCAGGCAGCCCTGCTCATATGCCTTAGCATCACTAGTGTGTGTGCTCTTGAAAAAAACACCCGGGAAACAGAATCATTCTGTAAGACCCGAGATGAGGGAAACTCTGCATTTCAGCTGGAGACTGAGTGGGACTGTGAAAAGTTCCAGTAGGAAAGGGTTCTGTATTTATATCTATATCCCTTGTCTCCAGTAGGGTGTGTGGCACGTAATAGGTGCCATTTTGATGGAACTAACCTGCCTCCCTGGCGATACTGTTCTTTTTGTTCTTTTTCCTCTTCTTTCTCCTTTCCCTCCTGCACCCCTTCACATACCCCTGCTTCCACTGCTGCTCTTCTTCCTTTACTCTTTTATCCTCTTCACCTTTTATTTTTATTTTCATTGGCATGTGATCTTTCAGACAAATGCACAAGCAGAGAGAATAGTATAATGAATCCCATGTGTCCATCTCTGTACCTCAGTAGTAATCCATGTGTACCAATGTAGTTTATTTTCATATACCCAGCATGTGTTTTTCTCTCACAGCTGGCCCATTTAAAATAAACCCAGGCATTTAATTATTTTCAGTGCACATTTCTGCAAAATTATTAAAAATATATGATAAACACATACACACAAACACTACTTCCTTATCAAATAACCTCCCCCTTCTCTCATGAATGTCTTTACTGTTGGTTTGTTCACATGTATATCTAAACATTTTTTATTTTTATTTATTTTTTATTTTTATTTTTTTTGTTTTATTTTTTATTTTTTTATTTTTATTGTTTATTTTTATTGTTTTTCTTTTATATTTTTTATAACATTTGTTTATTTGACAGAGAGAGACACAAGCAGAGGGAGTGGGAGAAGGAGAAGCAGGCTTCCCACTGAGCAGGGAACCTGATGCAGGACTCAATCCCACAACCCCGGGATCATGACATGAGCTGAAGGCAGAGGCATAATGACTGAGCCACCCAGGCACCCCCATACACTCCATTTTTAATGTATCTTCTTTTTATCTAAAAATGTTCCTCTTCATAGGCACCTGGGTGGCTCTGTCAGTTAAGCATCCGACTCTCAATTTTGGCTCAGGTCATGATCTCACATCCTGGGATTGAGCCCTTCTTTGGGCTCTGCACTTAGCACCGAACCTACTTGGGATTCTCCTTCTCCCTCTCCCTCTTCCTCTGGTCCTTCCCATGGACACATATGCTCTGTCTCTAAAATAAATAAAATCTTTAAAAAAAGGTTCCTCTCCATTATTTTACTTTTTGCCTTTGTTGAATAAAGCAGCTTAATTACTATTTCTGTAGGATTTCTCACATTTGGATCTTGCTCTTCACATCTCTGTAATGTCAATTTACCTGTTGTTCCATTTCCTGTATTTCCTTTCATTTACTTAGTACATCAGATTCAGATCTTTCCTTCTTTCTCTCTGTCCTTCTCTCTCACTCTTTTTCTTTCTTTTTCTACGTGGCAGTCTTATGTTTGACAAAATGTTTACCAAGCGGTACATTTATTATTGCAACATTCAGAGGACATGTAACATGTTGTGACGATGATGATGATAAGTGAGAGTAGCAGTCTTTGGAAAGGGGAGCAACTGGGGACAAAGGAACTAAGTTGACATTTTTTACTCTGAAAATTTGTTTGTTGTAAAGTTTTTAGTTTTACATGTTCCATCTCTTCTCACACATACATACACAGTGCCGATTTCTAAATTAAAAAAAAAATAGCGAAATCTCTAAAGCTAAAAAAAAAATAAAAAAGAGAGAGAGAAAGAAAGAGGTTGGGAGGGAAGAGAAGAAAGGAAAAGATTAAGCAGTGTCACCAATGTTGTCACCAGATCCACTATAAAATTTCCATCAGCTTTTCCATTCATGATGTTAGCAGCTACTGGTGATGATTGCGTAAATCCATTATTCTACCTGGTACTTAATGTATTTTTAATAAGTTGGTTAATTAATAGCCTGAAGGTTCAACCTAAGTACAATTCCTGGAATGACATACACAGAATTTCAGAGGGACAGAACCCCATTACTGCAGCAGTTTAAAACGCTTGAAGAAGGGGTTAAAAAGATAGTCATCTATACCATATATTTTCAAAATCTTTAAGTCTGTTCTGGAAAGGAAACTTCACCAGTGTTTTTACAGTTTGCATGAAGAAACAATAAAAAGTACATTAACAGAAATTCAGCTTAAGAAATCAGAGGAGAAGAAAGCTATGTGAGAAATTGAAACTGGATCCATGCTCATCTTTAAGAAACTACATCTTTTTCTTGTTTGGTATGGCAGGTTTCCTGGTGTGAGTTTCAGAAGTAGTGTTGTTACCTTTGCTGAATTGGCTCTCATTTCCTACAACAGGCTGTTCTTGGCAGTGAAGAAAGTCCTTGGTTGAGTCTCTCAATACCACCTACACATTTGGGGTGTGTGAACACTGGGACTAAAACACCCCTCCCTTTTATTCCTGTGCCCCAGTGCACTCTATGAAAACTATCCCCCGCCTCTGTCCCACCACACACATACATTTATTCACTGCATGTATCTTTATTGGCACTTACCTGGACACTGGAAACAGAATTGCAGAAGAAAACTCAGTTTTAATGGACAATTAAATAGTACTCCAGGAAGCATCCTGCATGGAAAAATGACTAGAAATGAGAGTTTGTGTCTAGACCTTGTGTATTTCCCTTGCTGGAACTCTTTATGAATCTATAACAAAGTACTCCATGTGTATCCACTGCAGAACATTAGGATGTTAATGGTTCATTTGTAATCAAATTTTGGTCATCTAAGAAATCAGCTGGTAAGTGGTCTGCCATTTCTCCTTTGTTTTCTTTGTTCCTTTGCCAGCATTTTGGCCATTTCTCTGGATGCTTTTTCCACTCAAGGAGAGATCAGGGAAGGATACGATGGCATTGTCAAAATC
Source organism: Mellivora capensis (assembly GCA_004024625.1). Lineage (NCBI taxonomy): Eukaryota > Metazoa > Chordata > Mammalia > Carnivora > Mustelidae > Mellivora > Mellivora capensis. Next base: position 10,491 of record PISX010024325.1, read on the forward strand.
ACCCCTTCCCCCACTGCAAGAAAAACTTCTATAGTGAAATACTCCGTGGGGACAAGAGGATGTAAAAATCATGGCTAGCATAAACTTAGAGATTATTTGTGGTTCTAAAGTTAAAAATGAAAAGAAGGGGCGCCTGGGTGGCTCAGTCATTAAGCGTCTGCCTTCGGCTCAGGTCACGATCCCAACAAAATCTGCCCCGACCCTATTTGGAGAGCTCCTGTGATACATTCTTTTCTGATTGATTAGAGTATTTGTCATTTGCAATAAATCCAAATATCAGTATTATAGTTAATTATGTAGTGTATTACTCAGGACTTCAGCCTCAAGATTTACTTAAGTTTGAGTCTCTATGTTCAATAAAATCTGTATAATGCATGGTTTAAAAGCATGGTCAGCACAAAGCATGCATTACTTGAGAGAGGTCTTTCCAAAGCAAATAATTTCAATCAATATGTGAAATCAAAATAAAAATCACAGTTTTCACTCTTTTAGAAACATATGATAAGCTTTAGGCCAGTTGTTCAAAGCTGCTGAACCAGTCTGGTAAATTTTTCAGGCTGCATTAACAAACATGTTCTGAATCCTATCTGCCCCCAACCCAGTCTTTTTCTCTTGCTTTCCCCACTGAAATAGGATTGTTTATATTATGTATTTAAATATGTAATTTCTTGCATTTTCTAAAATTGCTTTTCCTTCTAAGAATTTGCTTATGCATACTAAGGCATACATTCTGAGAAAGAAGTGTGCTACAATGGGTAAAATAAGCAGGTCTTTCAAAGAGAAGACTTACTTCACCAGCAAAATGAACACTAGAAATTCTGATAGTGGAAGAGTTTATGGATTATTTTTGTGTAGTGTAGCTGAGAATTTATTCAATGGAAGGTTAAAAGTTGTGCATTTTGAAGCTAAATACTAGAATCTTGAGGGAAAATGCAAAAGGAGCAGAATATCAGTAGGCTATTATTTTCTTTTTAAGATTTTATTTATTTATTTGACAGAGATCACAAGTAGGTAGAGCAGCAGGCAGAGAGACAGGAAGCAGGCTCTTCGCTGAGCAGAGAGCCTACTGCGGGGCTCGATCCCAGGACCCTGAGATCATGACCTGAGCCAAAGGCAGAGGCTTAACCCACTGAGCCCCCCAGGAGTCCCTAGACTATTATTTTCATTTAAACGTTTTTTTAATAGAGTTGACACACATGTAATAGTTTCAGTTGCACATCATAGTGATTCCACAAGTTTATGTGTTATGCTATGTTCACCACAGGTGTACTACCATGTCATAATACATCAGTGTTACAGTATCGTTGACCAGATTCCTTATGCTGCACCCTTTTATTTCCATGACTGATTCTGTAATTGGAAGTCTCTACCTCCCACTCCCCTTCATGCATTTTGTCCACCCCTCCCCCCACTCCCTTGCTCTCTGGCAATCACATTTGTTCTCTGTATTTATAGGTTTGATTCTGCTTTTTGTTTATTTTTTTTTGAACCAGCATATGAGTGAAATCATATGATATTTTTCTTTTTCAGTCTGACTTATTTTCATTCTAATATCCTCTGGGTTCTTCCGTGTTGTCACAAATGGCACAATTTCATCCTTTTCTCGTTCCTCATCCATCCTATGGCTATGTAATATTCCTGTGTGTATGTGCACACCACACTTCCTTATCCATTCATCTGCTGATGGAGACTTCAATTGCTTCTATAATTTGCCTATTGTAAATAATGCTGTAGTAAACCTAGGGGTGTATATATTTTTTTCAAATTACTGCTTTCAATTGTGGGGGGTCATAAATACCCAGCAGTAGAATTATTGGATCATATGGTATTCCTACTGTTAATTTTTTAGGCAACCTCCATGCTGTTTTTCGCAGTGGCTCTACCCTTTACCATTCCGACCAACAGTGTGCAAGGGTTCCTTTTTTCTTCACATCCTTATCAACACTTGTTATTTCTTGTTTTGATTTTAGCCATTCTAATAGGTATAAGGTACTATCCCATTGTGGTTTTGATTTTTACTTCCTGTTAATTAGTGATGTCGAGTATATTTTCATGTGTCTGCCATCTGTATGTTATCTATGGAAAAATGTCTATTTTTTGGTGTCCATTTTTTAAATCAAATTGTTGTTATTGTACACATCCTTTATATATTTTGGATATTAACTGATATATATATTTGGATATATCACTGATAAGTCTCATCGATCACTCACAAATATCTTTTCCCATTCAGTAGATTGCCTTTTTGTTTTGTTGATGATTTTCTTTGCTGTGCAAATACTTTTCATTTTCACATAGTCCCAATAGTTTACTTTTGCTTTTGTTTCCCTTGCCTCAGGAGACCTATCTAGAAAAATGTTGCTATGACTGATATCAGAGAAATTACTGCCTGTGTTTTCTTCTAGAATATTTTTTACTTTAGGTCTCATATTTAGATATTTAATGCATTTTGAGTTCATTTTTGTATATCGTGTAAGAAAGTGGTCCAGTTTCATTCTTTTGCGTGTAGCTGTCCAGCATTCCCAGCAGTGTGTTGTTTGTTTTTTTTTTTAAACTAAGGTGCTTCTATTTTTTAAAATATTTATTTATTTATTTATTTATTTATTTGACAGAGAGAGAGAGCAAGAGATCACAAGCAGGCAGAGAGAGAGGGGGAAGCAGGCTCCCTGGTAAGCAGAGAGCCCAATGTGGGGCTCGATCCCAGGACCCTGAGATCATGACCTGACCTCAAGGCAGAGGATTAACCCTCTGAGCCACCCAGGCGCCCCAGCAGTGTGTTTTGAAGAGACTGTCTTTTTCCATATATTCTTCCCTCTTGGCATAGGTTATGAATTCTATAAAGCATGCATTTATTTTGGGGCTCTCTATTGTGTTCTGTTGATCTGTGTGCCTATTTTTGTGCCAGTGTCATACTGTTTTGATTGCTACAGCTTTGCAGTATATCTTGAAATTTGGGATTTTGATAACTCATACCTCCAGCTTTGTTTTTTCTCAAGATTGTTTTGACTATTAGAGGTCTTTTGTGTTTTCATACAAATTTTAGTATTACTACTTACAGTTTTATAAAAATTCCTGTTGGTATTTTTTTAGGGATTGCATTAAATCTGTAGATTGCTTTGAGTAATAAGGACGTTGTAACAATATTCATGCAATGCATGAGCATGGGATATCTTTCCATTTGTTTGTGTCATGTTCAGTTTCTTTCATCAGTGTTTTCAGAGTACAGGTCTTTTACCTGCTTCATTAAATTTATTACTAAGCATATTATTCTTGCTGGTGAAATTATAAATGGAATTATTGATTTCTCTTTCTACTATTTCATTATTAGTGGTTAGAAATGCTACCAATTTCTCAGTGTTAATTTTGTATCCCACACTTTTACTTAATTCATTTATTATGTACATTTTTGATGGAATCTTTAGGATTTTCTATATATAATACCATGTCATCTGCAAATGACATTTTAACATCCTCTTTACCCATATGTCTACTTTTTCTTTTTCTTCTCTGATTGCCATGGCTAAGACTTCTAATATGGTATTGAATGAAAATGGTGAGAGAGGATATCCTTATTTTGTTTCTGATAGTAGAGGAAAAGCTCTCAGTTTTTCACCATTAAGTATAATGTTAGCTCTGTGTTTTTCATATATGGCCTTTATTACATTGAGTCATGTTCCCTTTAAACCCACTTAGTGGAGAGTTTTTAATATAAACAGGTGCTGAATTTTGTCAAATGCTTTTTCTGCATCTAGTGAGATGGTCATATGATTTTTATCCTTCATTTTTTGATGAGGTATGTCACTTTGATTTGTGAATATTGAATCATCTTTGCTTCCCCAAATTAATCCTACTTGATTATGGTGAATGATCCTTTTAATGTATTATTGAATGTGCTTTGCTAATAATCTATCAAGGATTTTTGCACCTATATTCATCAGAGATATTGGCATTTTGGTTATTTATGTATGTATGTATGTATGTATTTATTTATTTATTTAGTGGTCTCTCTGTCTGGTTTTGTTAATCACGATAATGCTGGCCTCCAGAATATATTTGAAATTTTTCTTTCCTCTTTAATTTTTCAGAATAGTTTGATAAAGGTTACTAATTTTGGTATTAACTCCTCTTTAAATCTTTGGTAGGATTCAGCTATGAATCCAACTAGTCCTGAATTTTTATTTTTTGTTAGATTTTTAATTACCAACATAATTTCATTACTTGTAATTAGTCTGTTCAGATTTATACTTATTTCTGATTGCATTTTAGAAGATTTTATTTCTAGGAATTTATCCATTTCCAGAAAATCACAAGACTTTAAAAGATAAGCTTCTTTGCATGCTGGAGAAATAAAAGATAATGCTTCAGAGTTTTCCTTACTCATCTACACCTGAGACCCTTTCCTGGGAAACATATTGAAAGGGATGAACTTCACCCAAGAAAAGAATATGACAACATTTTAGCTAATCTGAAAGATGGAAAGAATGAGCTGTTAACTAACAATTAATTGAAAATGTTATTTCGGGACACCTAGGTGGCTTAGTCAGTTCAGTGTCTGACTCTCGGTTTCTGCTCAGGTTGTGATCTCATGGGTTGTGGGATCTAGCCCCAATTTGGGCTCCATGTTTGGCGGGGAGTCTGCTTAAAGATTTTCTCCCTCTGTCCCTCCCCCCACTTGTGGAGGTGCTCTCTTTCTCCCTCTAAAAAAAAAAAAATCTTAAAAAAAGAAGAAGAAAATGTTCTTATTTCCCTCTAGTCTATGTTAAAAGTATTTATTAAAACTGCATCTTGTGGTTTTGGGCTGGGAGGATACTTAATGCTAGGATAATATAAGTGCTGTATGAATTAGAAGGGTAGCATTATAGGAACGTGGAAAATATTGAGTATTAAGCTTCAGTTAAGTGGACAAACTGTTTAATATGTCACAGGGAGAAAACGTAGGGTGATTTCAGCCTTGGCTAACTCAAAACTCATTTATATTTTCATATACCCACCATATTGTTATGCTGTCATTTGTTTGCTGTGTAATTTCCTTAGGACCACAAAATGACCAGAGTAATTGCAGGATATGTGTTGATAACAATTTTTGATAAAATTGAGTACATCGCTTTTTAAGATCAAATAAACTTTCTCAGGAGTACCCCACCAAACTCCTCTATCTCACTGGCTAGAATTTCTTCCCATGTTTGTTCTAAACTGGCCCTTGCAGAAGAAATGGGATTAGTGAGACAAATCAGAACTGACTCAGTGAGGCTCATGGAAGGTTCAGAACACTTGTCTCTCTTTTCCCTCTCTCTCTCTTTCTCCTTCTCCTTATTTTTCTCCCCATCTCCCTGCTTCCCATTATCCCCCCAACACACACACACACACACACACACACACACACACGTGGTGTCAGTATCTGAAGAGAACAGATTTCAGTTAAAGAAAGAGGAGAGCAAGTTGACAAATAGCTGTGTCTCTGACACTAGGAAAAATAAAGTTGAACCTTTTTTTTTCCATTTTAATGAACTTTCCACTTCTGATACTCTTGATATACAATTACATTTTTCAAGTCCTGGTAGCCCCAAAGACAAAATTATCTCTTAAGTCTTCATAGAGCCTTTAAAAATAAGCAAATATAACTGGTGATTCTCCAAGAAAGACATAAAGCCTACAGTGTTCTACTAATAATATTATTTAAAATATTGCTATTATTTTTCAAGATATCCTTTCTGGGATAAATGTCTCTATGAATACAGTTAGAAACTAATCTCCTGAATTATTAGTCTGAACCTCTTCCTCAGTACATATTTTATAGTGGTCATAATGCCTTCACAATTGCCTTTTTTAAGTACTATAAAAAATAACAAATTTGTAAAGTAGCAGGTTATAAAGTTAATATGAGAAAATGAATCGCCTTGTAAAGTAAGTATTGTAAAATGTTAATGTAAGGATCTAGTTGGTGGGTTCACTGTAAAGTTCTTTCAACCTTTTACTATGTTTAAAATTTTTCATGATAGAAAGTTGGAAAGTAATAAAACCACAACAAAACCAAGAGTAGCTTTTACATATACAACCAAAACCCAATAAGAAATACATAGCAAAGAAAATTGTATTTGTAATAGCAAAAAGAGATGAAATAACAAGGCTAACTTTTCAAGAAGCATGCAAAACCTTTATTTTGAGAAATAGTTAAACACTTAAGGAAGCAAAGTAGACTTGACCAAGAGGAAAGAAAAAGGTAGGGAGACTCACCTTCATAAAGATTTGTTCTAGTTTATTTATAAATACGGTATAAGCCCAATAAATGTACCATCAAGTTTTTTCCTCAAGCTATATAAGTTATTAATAAAGTTCATTTCAGTAAATAAAAATAACCAGGAAAATTTGAAGAGAAAAGAATAATTATGTGTAAAAATGTCTAACTCTACCAGTTCTAGAACTGTTACCCCATATAATTGAATCCTAGCATTGGTGCATGAATAGACAAACCAAACAATGAAATTTATTTTTAAAATCCAGAAATAGAACTAATTACATACAGAATTTTAGTATAAAATGAAGGCACCACCTCAAATTTGTGACAGAAGATAAGCTGTTGTATGTTACAAGTGAATAGCTATATGGAAAAAGATAAAATTTTGATTTATTCTTCAGTCTGTACACTGAATACATTTGATATGGATCAAATATCTAACTTTTTTTTTTTTTTCTTGGAGAGGGAGTGAGAGAAAAAACATGCACATGAGCAGGGGTGGGGGAGGAGAGGCAGAGAGAAAGGGAGAGAGAGAATCTTAGCAGGCTCCAGACTCAGAGCAGAGCTCAAAGTGGGGCTTGTTCTCACAACCCTGAGATAATGACCTGAACCAAAATCAAGAGTCAGATGCTTAATCAACTGAGCCACTTGGGTGCTCCTTAAATATCTAACATTTTTTAAAAAGATTATATTTATTTATGTTTGAGAGAGAGAAAGAGGATGAGCAGGGGAGACAGAGGGAGAAGCAGACTCCCCACTGAACAGGGAGCCTGATGTGAAACTCAATCTCAGGACCCTGAGACCATGACCTGAGCTGAAGGCAGATGTTTAACCAACTGGGCTACCCAGGAGCCCTAAAATATCTAACTTTTAGAAGAAAAATTATGCAAGTATTAGAAAAAGATATGGGTGGAATCTTCTTTGTTCTGAGAGTGGGAATTCATAACCTAGAAGTTAAAAAAAAAAAGATAACTTGTTTTAAAAAATTTTATATTGAGAGGCTGCTGGGAAGGTGGTGGGGTAGGAAGACCCTGAGCTCACCTTATGTGGCGTGGCCACCTAGAGAACACATACATCAGCATAAATAACCCAGAAAGCAACCTGAAGACTGGCAGAACAGACTCTCAGCTGCCAGATATAGACAAGAGGCCACAGTGAAATCCAACCCCTCAGATATGCCTTGGCAGGATTCCATCAAAGCAGTGCCTCAAACCTGGCAGGGTGCAAGCAGCCCAGACAAGGGCCAGCACCACTCCAAGGAGAGGTGAGCGGAAGATAACCACATACCAGTCTGACTGCAACCCCAGCAGTGGCCTAGGGCAGGCAGCTGGTTTGACTACAGGCCCCACCCACCAATAAATCTTCTCAGGGGACAACACAGGGAAAGTGCACAGCAGTTTAGTGCTACCTCATCTCTGGTAAACACCTGGTCTGACTCAACTCAAGCCCAAGGCAGCTTTGTACTAGCCCACTGACACCACAGGCACCAGCATCTGCCCAGTGAGAGAGCATCCCAGGCTGGACTGAAGGCAAGCACAGCTCTGTCATAAAAGTAGGACACCCCTGTAGCAACGCACATAGGAGACACCACTGAAGCATCATTTTCTGGGGAAATGGAGATACTACACTGTGGGGCACTACAGGACCTCTACTTCATAAAGCCACTATGTTCAAGTGCAGGAGACATATCTGACTTTCCTAACACATAGAAACCGATACAGCAATAGATAAAATGAGGAGTCAGAGGAATATGTCCCAAATGAAAGAGCGAAATAAAATCAGAGCAAGAGACCTAAACAAAATGGAGATAAGTAATAGTCTGACAGTGAATTTAAAGTAATGCTCATAAAGGTACTCACTAGAGTTGAAAAAGGAGTGCAGGACCTCCATGAGATAGGAGGCCTAAAAAAAAAGAACCAATTAGAGATAATGAACTTAATAACTGAAATTAAAAATAGGCCACCTGGAATAAGTAACAAACAAGAGGAAGTAAAAGAATGGATCAGCAACCTGGAAAACAGAGTGATGGAAAATAATCAAGCTGAGCAGATGAGAGGGAAAAAAAAATATGCAAGATGAGAATAGACCCAAAGAACTCAGTAATATTGTCAAGCATAACAGTCAGGTGATAGTGATCCCAGAAGAAGAAGAGAAAAGGGGGAAGAAGAAATATTTGAAGAAATAATAGCTGAAAACTTCCTGAATCTGGGGAAGGAAAGAGAAATCCAGATCCAGGAGACACAGAGAGTTCTCAACAAAACCAACCTAAAGACATCTGTACCTAGACACAGAGTAAATAAGATAGTCAAAAGTAGTAATAAAGAGAGAATTTTAAAAGAAGAAAGAGAAAGGAAAGCAGTTACATACAAGGGAAACCCCATAAAACAATCAGTGGATTTTTCAGCAGAAACTTTATAGTCCAGAAGGGAGTGGCATGATATTTTCAAAGTGCTAAAAGGAAAAAACCAAAATCTATAGCCAAGGGTACTCTATCCAGCAAGGTTTTCATTCAGAATAGAAGGAGAGAGAGTTTCCCAGAAAAACAAAAGTAAAAGAATTCGTGACTAGGAGCAAAACCAGCCACATTCACATCACACATGATGCCACTGGCCTATGGGTCCCAAATCCAGTCCAGCCACCCTCCTGCCCAAGTCAGTGTGCATGCCTGCCACCTGCTCAATGCCAAGTCAACAAGCTTTTACCTCAGAATGACAAGGACTCAAACTGACACTCTTCCCCTCAAATTCCTCTGTGCTCAAGTTTGTGCACAAATTTTCATCCTCCCCTATGCTATGAAAATTGCAAATGAAAATACACTGTAGAGGTGCTTCACATGTATCTATATGATTGATAAAATCAGGTTCCACGATATACTTTGATTGAGGTCCTTAGGAAATGATCACTCTTAGCCTTTGTTGTTAGGAGAGCAAATAGTATAGTCTCACCCTAGAGAATGTGTCAGTATTTGGCAAAAATACTTATAAACTTACCCTTTAACAAACCAATCCCTATCTTAGACTCTACCACCAAAATAAGTAAAAAATTGAAAAAACATTTTTTTAAAGATTTTATTTTTTTATTTGACAGACAGAGATCACAAGTAGCCAGAGAGGCAGGCAGAGAGAGAGAGAGGGAAGCAGGCTTCCTGCCTAGCAGAGAGCCCAATGCAGGGCTGGATCCAAGGCACCTGGGATCATGACCTGAGCTGAAGGCAGAGGCTTTAACCCACTGAGCCACCCAGGCACCCTGAAAAACAATTTTCAAAAGGCTATTCACATACTTAGAGTGTTAGACATGATATTTTAAGAACATTATAGTATTGAGTAGAGCAAATGAATCTTCAGAACAGTATCATTAAGAACCAGTAAGCATATAAGCAGTAAACATGAGTTTGATTGATATTTAAATGAGATATATAGAGAGATATTTATATATAGATAGATACTTATGTCTCTATAGCTATATAAAACAGAGTGGCTGCCTTATGAGACACTAATGTGTAGTCTGAAAAGGAAAAATACAAATTCAAGCAAATTTGGGAAATTGTTCTTAGAGATTATAATTTTTCTCATAACATTAAATGCTTTGGAAAATTCTGTTGACAAATCTAAAAATATGTAATGCAGTGTCTATCAGGAATCTTTTCTTTTGCAGGGGTAAGTTTTGGGGTTGTAGGATTCCTCTTGTTTTTTCACTATAGAAATGTGCCGTAGAAAACAATTTGGGAAATATTGCTGTGAAAGTGAAATTCAATCTGTGGATAATTATTCTTCCTAAAGGATCAAGAAGTCTAAAGAGAGGTCCTGGTATCATGTGGTTAATGAATGCATAATTTAATACAAGTATTGTTTAGAATCTACTAAATAGTAAATGTTGTGTTTGCTTTTGGTGACATAAGGGGAAGAAAGAAAAAATTCTTGGAAACTAGTAGAGCATTAAAATATAGTGCTACTATTAATTTTATAATAAAGATTTGAAATTTTTCTTGAAAATCCTTAAATGTGATTGAGGGACTAAGTGTAGGCAACCATTGCATCGTGCCAGAGAGAGAAAATTAGGTTGTGATGAGTGACAGCAGGAGGCAGGATGTTTCTGGAAAAGACAAGAACATGAGCAAATGTAACTTAACATTAGAGTCAATAGTATTCAGAAAAAAAAGAGCACCCTATCTGTCTGGAACAACTACGACAATAAAAAATTATAGGGAAAGGTTTGTGTAAGTCCATCCTAGTAAGAAGAATATGGGCTTTGGAGTTGGACAGATTTGACCTGTCATAATCACTCTAGTGATTATTCCCAAGTGGTCTTGGGAAGTAATTTAATCTCTATTAAGGCTGACCTTTTCTATCTGTACAGTAAGGATAAATAATATTTAACTCATAAAGTAAGAATGCAATAAAAATAACATATAACATTTCTAACACAGTGAAGGGCATTTAATGTCACTTCTTATTAGGCAGATCAGGGTAAAGTGATGAGCATCCTCATTTGTCAGGGGAAAGAACTTGAATTTTATTTTGTAGGCAATGAAGAACCATGGAAGAATTCTGAGCATGAGGGTGAGGTGATAAGCTCTGTTATTTGGAAAGATGAATATGGAGGAATGAATAGATGTAGAGAGGCATCTAGCATTGCATCCTAATGGAAGATGAGAAGGGCATAATGGGGCTCATAGTGTGGCTACAACTGTTAAGTATTACATAGGTAGAATTCATAGAACTTGGCTCCTCATTAGATAATGTGAGGGTGGAGAGTAAGAAAGGAAGGAATAAAAAATGACAATTTATAGCCCGAGCACCTGAGTTGCCAGTAATACCAAACACTGAGCCAGACAAAAGATGGAGTGAGTATATAGAAATAGATTGAAATTTAGGTGCAGAATTCAGTTTGTTTTCTATCATTTTCCTTTTGATCTATCACCTTTATAGAGTGAGTGAACTTTGAAGATTTGAATATTGAAGTCCAGTCTTTAATCCCAGCAATCCCTTTATTCTATGGTACTGCTATATTTGATCAGTGTGTTGGCTTATTACAAAAGCTGTCATTGTGATCTTTTGGAGTATGCTTCTAAAATTTGTCTATTACACGAAAAAGATTAATGCTACCAACTCAAATACCAAACACTATTAAAACAACTTAATATAGTAGCCAAACATAGATATATAGTTTGTACAATTGTATCCCCCAAAACATTGTTTGTTTTAAGTTTAGTTGAAAGTAAATGCAAATGTAGACATTTTACTCAACATGTGTGTTGTGTGTGTGTGTGTCTTTCTTGTTTTAATGTGCAGGACAGGAGAGAATTGGAAAAGATTCCAATTATGAACAGGAAGGTAAAGTTCAGTTTGTGATTGATGCAGTCTATGCGATGGCTCATGCCCTCCATCATATGAACAAAGATCTCTGTGCTGACTACCGAGGTGTCTGTCCAGAGATGGAGCAAGCTGGGGGCAAGAAGTTGTTGAAGTATATCCGCAACGTTAATTTCAATGGTGAGTCTCTAAATAACCATGTTTTTGGAATTCTAAGTATTGGCATAGTGTGTTTCCTAAGTTATGTAGTTGAATTATTTATTGCAAAAACCCAGTTGTTTATATGACTTCAAGTGGCTAATTCAATATATGAATGATGAGTAAATGAATGAATGAGTGAATATTTGGGAGCTATGGTTTGTCTTCTCTTCCCCAAAATAGAAAGATACTTGCAGAAAGCTAGATTCTTCCTCAGTGAACATGTATTTTGGGGAGTGGGAAGGGAAAGAGGAAAGAAAAGGAACCATTGCTCCAGGTGTCTGTGTCAATTGAAATAATGATTGTAAATTGCCACAATAACTACATTCCAGATTATGCACATTCCTGTTAGAAGTTGTTTACCTAAAAGGGTGGGAAAAATGGGCAAATAGGGTAGAAGGCATAAGGGAGAAATACCACTTCTCGGATAGTATCTTTCATATAGTGTTGACTCTTATAACATTTAAACACATCACGTATCAAAAACTAAACAGTTAAAATAAACCCAAATGTGGCTTGCATTAGTCAGTTTTCCAGAGAGGTAGAACCAATAGGATATATATAGATATACAGAAGAGATTAACTTACAGAAATTGGCTCACATTATTATGGAGAGAGGGAAGTCCCACTACCTTCAGTCTGCTAGCTGGAGAACCAGGGAAGTTGGTGTTGTAATTCAGTCCAAGTGTAAACACCTAAGAAATGGAGGGCTTGTGGTTGAAGTCCTGATCTGAGTCCAAAAGCCAGACACCTGGGAGCATCAGTATCTGAGGGCAGGAGAAGGCACAGGTCTCACCTCAAGAAGAGATGGTGTATTGGCCCTTCCTCAGTCTTTCTGCTCTAGCCAGAGCCTTAAGAGACTGAACGATGTCCCCCCTACCTTGGGGAAGGACACCTGCTGTATTCAGTTTATCAATTCGAATACTAACCTTTTTCAGATATACCCTCATAGACACACCCAGAAATAGTATTTTACTGGCTATCTGGGCATCTCAGTCAAGGCAACACAGAAAGTTAACCATCACATAGCTATAACACAAAATTCAATATAGAGAGTAATAAATAAATTTAACCGTGTCACAAATGAATGATGTAACCATGCTGAGGGGTTTGAGGAATAAAACATGAGCACAGGTAGTTTCAGAACACAGTTTGACTATATGCTATATAAGACCAAAGACAAAAATAGCTATACACAACTATTGTACAATAGCTAGTAAACTTGTGGGTTCACAATTCTGAAAATAATTTACGTATGCAAGAGAACTCAGAGAATAATGAAGCATATTGTGGATAATGAGCACTAGGTTTCTTACAGTCAGAAAAGAAATTATTAGTAAGAATGAGAGAGAATTGGAAGGAACCCTGTGTTGTGTTTGGATAGGAGATACCTGCATGAACTCATAGCTTGCTTGCTTTCTTTTTCTTTTTCGAGTTATTTATTTTGAGAGAGAAAGTATGTTTGACCCAGGTGGGGGGTTGGGGGGAAGGATGGGGCAGAGGGAGAGAAACCTCAAGTAGACTCCCCACTGAGCATGGAGCCCAACATGGGGCTCCATCCCAGGACCCTGAGCTCATGATCTGAGCTGAAATTAAGTCAGATGCTCAACTGACTGAGCCACCCAGATGCACCAGAACTCATAGCTTTTAATATACCTGAAGATAAGTAGAGAAATAGATGTGTGTATGTTATATATGTATACATATCTGTGTTGCCTAGTTCTGGCCACTGAAAGGGCTAGGAGCAATGACACCCTCGTAGAAAAGATGACACCTAGTACCCACATCCTATTTATATAGACACTATCCACTAAAAAGCATGAGGGCTGTCCAGAATAACTGTAGATTCAAGGGCCTGGACATTTAAAAGATGAGTCTGAAGCATCATGTTATGTCGGAAAGTAAGAGAGTGCTCAAACTGATGGGGGGATTTTGAAAGAGCCCAGGAACCAACTTGAAGGAAACCACACTTGCCAATTGGAGGGCTATATAATGGATTATACTAACAGAATGAAACAAACATCTATGAGTCCATATTGATAGAAATAAATAGCTGAACTGAATACATAAGTGCAGAAGAAGTATAATGTAATGATAGATGGCAGTGCAAAATCACCATTTTGCAAGGACCCCTCTACTAATTGTTCCAAGCAGGAATCATCGGTGGATACTAAAATTATTGGGATATAGTATGATCAGATAAACAAGGCCTCTGCATAGCCTCAAAGTACCTTCCACCAAGAAACATTAATTGCAAAGGGGAAAAGAATAGCTTAACAGTGGAGAAACCTGGAAGACAGACAGCACCTTAACAAGATGATCAAGGTTAACATCACCAATAATGAACCTTAGTGATATCACTTACCTTTGATACCCTATGAATGTTACAACATCACTTCTGAGGTCTTATTGCCAAAAATGGTAACCTCACTCTAATCACAAGGAAGCATCAGAGAAATCCAAATTGAAGGATGTTTTTTAGAGTAACTGATGTATAAGAAAGCCACTGATTTCTGTACATTGACTTTATACCCTGCCACGTTACTGAATTGCTGTATGAGTTCTAGTAGTTTGGGGGTGGAACTGATGGGTACTCTTTAAGACTTTCCAAGTCAAGATAAAGATATAGGAGAATTATTCCAGACTGGAAGAGACTAAGGAGACATTACTATTAATGTAATGTGGGAACACTGATTGGTCCTATACTAAAGGACATTAATGGGACAATGAAGAATTTTTAAATTGTCATTTTATTTTATTCTTTTCATCATGATAAGTATACTCTTTAATTCCCATCATCTCTTTAACCCATTCCACCATCGCTTACCCTCTGTAACTGTCACTTGGTTCTGTTTCTTGGTTTGCGCCTCTTTTTTATTTCCTTTGCTCATATATTTTGTTTCTTAAATTCCACATGAGTGAAATCATATGGCATTTATTTCACTGACTGACTTATTTCACTCAGCCTTATACTCTCTAGTCCATCCATGTCATTGCAAACAACAAGATTTCATTCTTTTTTATGGCTGAAAAATATTGCATTCTATATACATACCACATCTTCTTCCATTCATCTATCAATAAACACTTGGGCTACTTCCATAATTTGGCTATTGTTGATAATGCTGCTATAAACATAGGTGTGCATGTATCTCTTTGAATTAGTGTCTTTGTATTTTGGGGATAAATACCCGATGTTGAGATTACTGGGTCATAGCATAGTTCTATTTTTTAATTTTTGAGGAACCTCCATACTGTTTTTCACAAGGGCTGAACCAGTTTGCGTTCGCTCTAACAGTACAAGAGGTTTCCCTTGTTTTTATATCCTCAACAACACTTGTTATTTCTTGAGTTTTTTTATTTTAGCCATTCTGACAGGTATGAGAAATTTTGATTTGCATTTCCCTGATGTTGAGTGATGTTGAGCATCTTTTCATGTGTCTGTTGACCATCTGTATGTCTTCTTTGGAGAAATGTATGCTCATGTCTTCTGCCCAGTTTTTAAATGGACTATTTTTAGGGTCTTGAGTTTTATATATTTTAGATACTAATCCTTTAATGGATGTGTCATTTTCAAACATCTTCTCCCATTCCATAGATTGCCTTTTTAGTTTGTTGATTGTGAGAACTTTTTAAAATTGCATATGTTTGGGACGCCTGGGTGGCTAAGTTGGTTGGGCGACTGCCTTTGGCTCAGGTCATGATCCTGGAGTTCCGGGATCGAGTCCCGCATCGGGCTCCCGGCTCCACGGGGAGTCTGCTTCTCTCTCTGACCTTCTCCTTGCTCATGCTCTCTCACTGCCTCTCTCTCAAATAAATAAATAAATAAAATCTTTTAAAAAAAATAATAAAATAAAATAAAATAAAATTGCATATGTTTCAAATAGTATTAAATCAATGTTTATTTCCTGAATTAGATTATTACATTATGGTTTTAAAAATCCTCTTCTTTTCTTGTAAATAATAATCCATTTAAGCTCACAATACTGTGTCAGTCATTCAGGAGTTACCCTGTAGGTGGACAAAGGGGAACCATATTCAATTTTGGAACTAATAGTTTCTTAGTTAAGATAGAGACAAAAATGACCATATATAAAACCAGAAAAACAGTTTAATCACAAATAATCTTTTGTTATTGTTTTTTCCTAATTCTAAGAATCTCTTAAAATATATAATTCCCCAGGTATCTTATATGGAATTATAAGATACCTAGGAATAAACCTATCCAGAGAGGCTAAAAATCTATACTCAGAAAACTATAAAGTACTCATGAAAGAAATTGAGGAAGACACAAAGAAATGGAAAAATGTTCCATGCTCCTGGATTGGAAGAACAAATATTGTGAAAATGTCTATGCTACCTAAAGCAATCTACACATTTAATGCAATCCCTATCAAAATCCCACCCATTTTTTCAAAGAAGTGGAACAAATAATCCTAAAATTTATATGGAACCAGAAAAGAGCTCGAATAGCCAAAGTAATATTGAAAAAGAAAGCCAAAGTTGGTGGCATCATGATTCCGGACTTCAAGCTCTATTACAAAGGTGTCATCACTAAGACAGTATGGTACTGGCACAAAAACAGACACATAGATCAATGAAACAGAATAGAGAGCCCAGAAATAGACCCTCAACTCTGTGGTCAACTAATCTCCGATAAAGCAGGAAAGAATGTCCAATGGAAAAAAGACAGCCTCTTCAATAAATGGTGTTGGGAAAATTGGACAGCCACTTGCAGAAAAATGAAATTGGACCATTTCCTTACACCACACATGAAAATAGATTCAAAATGGATGAAGGACCTCAATGTGAGAAAGGAATCCATCAAAATCCTTGAGGAGAACGCAGGCAGC